>MU750850.1:2511-16342 GCA_026770625.1 Nicotiana glauca | reverse complement strand
TGTGTGTATATATATATATATATATATATATATATATATATATATATATATATATATATATATATATATATATATATTGTAAGTGTTAAACTCTACCTCTTGATTGAACATAATCTGAGACCTTCCTCCAAATTGTATGGGAAAGAAACCAGAATCAGTACACTGAATATCAGCAGACAAGATATAGGTACTTGAATAACATAGAAAAATAAATATGTGACTATAAACAACAACAACAAAACTACGGGGAAGGTAGTGTGTACGCAGACCTTATAACCCCTACCTCATAAAAATAGATAGGCTGTTTTCGATAGAACATCAGAAAATATGTAACTATGATTAAAGAAAAAAGAAAATAATAACTTTAGTTCTTAAAAGTCTTGTTACATTATTGGTGTATTACTTTATTGCATTATGAACATTAGTCAAGGATTTCTTTTCTTATTTTTAAATTTTTGTTGGTCACTAGTCAATTATTGTTATAAAAAAAGATCTCAGCAATAATAATTTATTTGGTTATAATTTAATCATTTATTTTTTGCTGTATGGGTACAGGGGCGATACCGCATTTTGTAGTATGGAGTGTAGGGAACAACAAATGAAGCAAGACGAAAGAAAAGAGAAATCCAATTATAAGCTTAATTCAAACAAGACAGAAAACCATCACAATCACTTGAACGAAGCAGCTTGAAGGAAGAAGGGGAAAAAAGAATGATATGTAAATGAAAGAAAGCTATGAAAAGTTAATATCCATGCACGTAATTAAGGAATATGCTTGTGTGAAGTATATTGATTTTGTTTTGGGGGTTTTGAGTTTTCATTTACCTTTGTGGCTTCAGCTATGTGCGATGTTTTGTAACTTGTAAGTGCACAAAACATTGAAAAAAATAGACCTGAAAACTTTTATGCTAAGAAATGTGATTCGTGGAGGTGACGTACCACAAATTCATGCATAGACGGAGGGCCAGGTTATAAGTGTGACAACTTAACTGAATCTAATTCCAACTTTTTTGTGATTACTAAAGCACAATAACCGTAATTAATTTTCGAGTTTACAGTTGCTGTGAAGATGATTAAGGTTTCAAAAAGAAACGTCTTCACTTTAACAGGCTTATTAACTTTTGACAAAAAGAGAAGACAGAGATATATATAGCTCTAGTCCACTGTCCAACGTACCATGCCAATATGCCATGGCTAGTTTCCTAATTGGTTCAGACCTACTCCAGCAAGTCCTTGTTTCTCCACAGAATTAAGCAGCATCAAAAACTTAAGTTGGGTGTCGTCCTCGCGCTATTTTCCATAGGGGAAAAATTTACACCACCCAATTTTTAGAGCAGACTATACCAGTATATGATGAATTGTTGTTGTTGTATACCAGTATATGATGAATTGAGAAAAAATATATATATACATCAATTAAATATACTTAATGAGAAAAGTGTAGGCGATGACGTTTTTCTGATGATCTCTAAAGTAAAGATGACCGTATATAGTTTTGTTGATGGATTAGTAAACTTCACACGGCCTCTGTTCAACCAAAATATAGGAATTTTGGTCACATATTTATTTTAGAAGAATTCGGGTTACTGATAATCAAATATAATAAATAAAAGAAATTGACTTTAATAAGCAGAAGAAAACAAATTAGATCAGTATATTGCAATAGTATTTCGTGTCCTTACAAATGTTCAATCTTCCTCTTTTATAGCTACCTCGAAGAAATACGTTTTTCCCTTATCATAATATAGTCTTTAGGACAATTAATGGCATTAATGTAACGTTATAATTGGTAATCATAACCAATTCATTACAAACTTCATAATGCTTTCCGTAATTAATACCTATTAATTACCAATAATACGTATATGTACCTCTTTTGCTACTTAAGTTCATTCTTCTGATATAGCTGCCGAATATCAATAGGTACGAGCATTTATCCTTTCTAACTTCTATGGACCTCTGCCCGTGCCTGTTGAAGCTCGTGCCTCTTTACTTTGCCAATTAGTCACTTTTTTACTAGTCCACGTGTCATGATATATCACCTCATATTTAATTCTATACATGAATTTAATTTTTCCCAATACAGATAGTCCCCCCACTTGCCATTTATTCCTCAATAGAATATTTGGGAAGTGGATCTCATTAAAGCGGAAATATTTGCTGCCATTATTTCTTCTCTGGAACTGACGCTTCATATGTCACTTCTATTTAATGTTCATGATACGTGGCATCCCCCGGTTGGTTCTGTAACTTTTCAGCGCTTTTTAGGGCTTTTTACGACTTCATTAATTATGAAACGACATATTCCATCATGACGTTTACATCATTGCGTCTTTTCCTTTGACGATTGCTTCTGAGTATAAATATAAGTTTTCATCTTTGTCTTTCTCATAAAAGGTTCAAAATATTCAACTCTAGTTTTTTTCTTCCTTGTACTTCTATGTCTTCTTCAAACCCTAACCCTCGGAGAGTCCCTAATGAAGACATAGAGGAATCTTGGTTTCTGATGGACTCTCTATCATTGTAAAAAGATAGTTCAGCAGGAACAATTTCATCAACTAAAGGTTCACAAAGAGGTTCATTGGGTTCTTTATTTCTAGATGAAGACCTTTGGGAAAGAGAATCTTTGGTTCTAAAGGGTGGAGTTGAACTCGTAGAAGGAAGAGAAGGACCTCGAGAAGACGAAGTACATAAACTATGAAGTCTTCCTCCACTCCTACTTCTAATAGGAGCAAGAGAAAGATTGGTAATATTTACCCAACTCAGATCAATGAAGGTTTGATTTCTATGGTTCGTAGAGATTGCCATTGGAGTCATGATTTCCCCATTATAATTCCCAATGTAAATCAAAGAATCACTTCTTACTTGACTGGTTTTCTTTCGTATATACATACCCTTTAACATTGAATTTCAAGCCCCCGATTGACCCGGTTATCATTGAATTCTGTCATTTTTTCGATGTTTGCTTAGGAAAAATTGGCCCCATCGTGTGGAGGGTTGTTTCTTATTTGAGGCATTTGGACAACATAGCTGGCTTGCCTTTTACTTTCATCCATTTAATCCACCTTTATTCTCCCAAACTTTTCCGTCATGGAATTTTTACTTTAGTAGCGAGAAGCAAGAGAGTTTTGGTCAGCCCAGAGGATAATAGAGACAGTGGTTGGTATTCCAGGTTTGTTGCTACCCCCACTGTTGTTTTAGTGGGTGAAGAATATGTTCAGTTTCCTGAGAAATAGAATTTTGCATGTAAGTTTTCTTTTCATAACTTTTCTACGCCTTTTTGTTTTAACTTTGATGGTTGTCATTTTAACTTCTTCTTCTTTTTCAGCAACTATGGGAACTATTGATGAGATTTCCAATTTCCGTAGTTGGGTAGGAAAGTTATTAAGTGTTGCTCCGATGAAAGGTAGATCTTGGAAAAATCTTTTGTTATCGGTTTGGTTGGAAAGTGAAAACTCACGGTAAGTGCTTTTTCCTTTATATCCTTCGTATTTCCATTCACTTCTTTCCTTAAAACTTACTTTGATCCTTTTTTTTTGTCATGATTTCCCATTCGGGGCATAAGTGTTGAGTCCGTCGTAGCTTCCAGAGTTTCTTTGGAAAGAGCCCAAGAGATAATTTTGGGTTCTTCATCGAAAAGGAAGGCTTCTGCTGATCAAGATTCTGAAGAAGAGGAAAAACAAGATGGGGGTTCTTTGATAAAAAGGCTACGAGCTAGAAGATGCATTATTTTAGATGATGAAGCATCTCCTCCTTGTTCTATTCCTTTAACTGAGCCTGTTGAAGCCACCTTTGTGATTTTCGATGATGACACTCCTGCGGCTGCTCGTGATTTTGTTGATTAGTTTTTTGCTCGTGGGTTTGATAGTGAAAGTTTAGGTCCGATTTCTAATGAAGTGCTCCTTGCCTCATTTCCCATGCCTGCTCCTGTGACATCTCCTTTACCAGTTGTGACTGTTGTTGTTGCTGCTCCGCCCCAGGCTGTTTTGACTCCTTCCACAGTTCCTCCTACAACTGTCCATCATACTGAGGTTGGTTCCTCAAGTGAAAGTGAAGCTATGAGACAAGTTATCATCAAGGTTCCTGCCGATGGTAACCTTTTTAGGAAATCAGGTCGGGTTGATGTGTGGTTGAAGCCTCTGAGTGGTCCAGTTGTGAAATCCAAGCTTGAGAGTCATAAGCTTTGACTTGGATGAATGATATAGTGCAATCATCTTTAAAGGTATCTCTTTTAGCTCATTTTTCTTCTATTTAAGGTTCTTACCCCTTTTTTTAGATCAATCTAGTTGGCACATAGATGATGAAGAGAGTTTTTCACACGGAGCAATTAATGCATGATTATCAAGTTGAAGCAGACAAATGGAGAGAACAGTATGAAAGCCTTCAAATTGACATGGAAGTGTTAGAAGAGAGCAAGTGTACCTATGAGCAGCAATTGAAGGTTTTAACTTTAGAGTTGGTAGTCGAGAAGGCTTCCTCGAATCAAGCTGTCAAAGATAAGAATCTCCTCGAAACATCTTTTTCTCAGCAACTCTCCAAGGCTAGTGAAGATATCAAAGAATTGAGGGCTTTGTTAAGTGAGAAAGAAGTTTATGCTGGTGAACTTGTGCAAACTTTGACTCAGACTCAAGAAGCTCTCTGTGAGTCTTCTAATAAGGTCCGTTCTTTAGAAAGTTCACGTGCTTCTCTTCAAACTTCTTAGGATTATGCCTTGGTTGAGAATGAAAAGCTCAAAAGTGAAATTGATCAATAGGATAAAGATTATGAGATTCTTGAAGACAAGAATACAATTGAAGTGAGTTGGGCAATTGTAAACACTCGCCATGACACCCTCGTGGAAGCTAGCCAAGACGGCTTTAACTTGGAGGCTGAATTAGCTAAGATAAAAGAAATTATTGAAAAGACTCAGCAAGGCCAAGACTTTCCTTCGTCCATGGCTAATACCCCCGAGCATATTGAAGATGATATGGGTATGGTGAATACTCCAACTCCTTCAAGCCAACTTGAACCTTCTGCTGCTGGTGACCCTGCTTTAAACCCCTCTTCAACTCCTCAGTGACAAGTTTATGAAATGTGACTTCTCTTTTTTTTGGTGGAATGTGGTTATAACCCCCGGTCCCATTTGGGGGTTTAGTTTTTTGGAAATGATAAATCCCCAAACCTTTTCGAAGAGTTTTTGTATAAATGACAAATAGTTTATGACTAAGTTCGTACTTAGTCTAAACTTTTTAATATTAAGACGTTTTCTGTTTTAACTTAGTTATTTTGAGCTTCTGTTTTGCTCGTCTTTGCCTTTATACTTAAGGACTTGTAATTAATTCATGGGTTTATGTTTTACCCGTTTTTTGCATTTTTTGTTTCACAAAATGCTTCATTAACTTTATGGATGTTTGAATCACACATGAATTTTATAAAAGAGGACCCTTTTATTTTTTAGACTTAATGAAAAACTCGTCTCAACTTCATAATGGTGTAAATGTATGACAAAAGAAATAAGAACACACTTGTTTCATGAAATAACTTTGATAAAGTTTTTATTTGGACTTTGTCAAGTTTAAATAACATCTTACATGTTTAAATAACTTCTATGACTTTTTCGTAACTGTTTTCTTTACAACGGATTTCAAAAGAGGAAATAAAATTCACGGTTTTCCTTTATAACCCATTTCTATACATTGCCTTTAACCTAGATATCATAAAATTTTGAAATCTATAAGGTTTTGCAAATGGCTTTGTGTTATTGGCTCGTAACTTTGCTCTGAACTTGACTCATTCGATAAGTAGACTTTGAGGCTTTGATTTGTACTTCCGACTATCTTCTTCAGTCTTGTTTGCCTTCTTTATACATATTCTCTATGTATATTATATAGTCCACCAAGTGTTTGAGCTTTGAAGTATGAAATCTCGAGCACTTGATTACTCCTCTCATTCGGTCCTTTTCCTAAAAAGGAAAAAATGTACGGGACTCGGAGGTGCGATTATAGATGAAGACTGCTTAACCCGTTTGAATTTCTATCAGAATAGTTGTAACCCTAGACCGAGAATTTATACTTTTCCATGTGTCTTGTAGGTCGTGATTCATCATTTAGTACGGGTTAGCTTTTTGCCTATCATCTAAAATCGTTAGTAAAATTTTAAAAATTTAAGAATAAAATTTTAAAATGAGGATACCTGACCCTGGATATTTCTTTTCTTTAGAAATAGTATCTCTTTAGATGAACGACATTCCAATGTGAAGGTAATATCTTGGCATCCATTATTTCCAACTCGTATGCTCCTTTTCCTGTGATACCATGAATCTTATAAGGTCTTGCCCAGGTTAGACTTAACTTTCCCGCATTATCTGCTCTCGTGGATTGAAAAATCTTCTTGAGTACGAAGTCCCCATTCTTGAAATATCTTAGGTGAGCTTTCCGATGATAATATCATTCCATAACTTGCTTTTGTGTTGCCATTCTTATTAATGCAACTTCCCTTCTTTCTTCAAGTAAATCTAAGTTTATTTGCATTTCTTCTTCATTAGATTCCTCAGTTTCTTGCGCATATCTCGTGCTTGGTTCACCTATCTCGACTGGGATCAAGCCTTCAGCTCTGTACACCAGTGAAAATGGTGTTTCTCCCGTACTTGTTTTTGCTGTCGTGCGGTAAGCCCATAAAACACCAGGTAACACATTTGGCCAATTGCCTTTGGATTCCTCCAATCATTTCTTCAAATTATTAATAATGACTTTATTCGTCGATTCAGCTTGTCCATTACCCACCGGATGGTAAGGCGTTGAGGTAATCCTTTTGATTTACCAACTTTGAAAACATTATATGATATGTGCACCTATAAACTGTGGGGCGTCGTCACATACAATTTTCTTTGGTAAGCCGAATCGGCATATGATACTTCGCCAAATGAAATCTCTGACCTCTTTTTTCTCGTACTTATTTAAAAGCACCTGCTTCCCCCCACTTAGTAAAGTAATCAGTAAGTACTAGCAAAAATCTTACCTTGCCTTTTGCTAGTGGTAGTGGACCCACGTTATCCATCCCCCACTTCATAAAAGACCACGGTGCAATGACTGGATGTAACAATTCTGCGGGTCTATGCATATTGTTACCGTATCTTTGGTACTTGTCACATTTAGCTATAAAGTTTTCAGCTTCTTCTTCCATTTTGGGCCAATAATAGCCTGCTCTTATCATGATTTTCACTAAAGATCTTCCTCCCGCATGATTTCCACAATACCCCTCGTGTATTTCTCTCATCGCATAATCTGTTTGAGAAGGTCCGAGGCATCTTGCTAAAGGACTACCGAATATTTTTCGATAAAGATTTCCTTGCTTTAAGCAGTACAGCGCAGCTTTTTTGTGAAGCGCGTGAGCCTTTTTCTTATTTTCAGGGACGGTTCCGTACTGCAAAAAAAGTGATAATCT
Organism: Nicotiana glauca; assembly: GCA_026770625.1. Lineage (NCBI taxonomy): Eukaryota > Viridiplantae > Streptophyta > Magnoliopsida > Solanales > Solanaceae > Nicotiana > Nicotiana glauca. The sequence continues at coordinate 8,920 of MU750850.1, read as the reverse complement.
CGTTCCTCCAATCCCAAGTTAAATTATTAAAATTTACCTCATTTCTATCTTGATCTAGTACTGAATGAAATAAGCTTTTTTGTGAAGCGCGTGAGCCTTTTTCTTATTTTCAGGGACGGTTCCGTACTGCAAAAAAAGTGATAATCTCGTTCCTCCAATCCCAAGTTAAATTATTGAAATTTACCTCATTTATATCTTGATCTAGTACTGAATGAAATAGATGTATTACAGAGGCATTTTCATCATTTGTTACTTCTGCCGCAGATGCAAGATTAGCTAAGGTGTTTACCTTAACATTCTCCTCTCGTTGTATCTGCAGAACCTTCCAGGTTTGGAATTGTCTAACCAGATCTCGCGCCTTCTCCAGGTATTGCTGCATTCTTGCCTCCCTGGATGTATAAGTCCCCAGCATTTAGTTAACTACAAGCTGCGAATCGCTTTTAATTACGACCTGCTCTATGCCAAGTTTGCGTGCCAGTTCTAAACCTGCAATCACAACTTCATACTTTGCCTCGTTGTTAGTCACAGGATGACATTTTATAACTTGTCGTATGGTTTCACCCATAGGTGGTACTAAAATAATTTCTAGACCTGCCCTTTCACATTCGATGAGCCATCAGTAAATAAGGTCCAAGTTCCTAAATTAGATGCATTGAATACTTGTAGTTCTTTTTCTGCTTCTAGTTGCATCCCTTGGCTAAAATCGGTCAAAATATTTGCTAACACATGTGACTCTATTGTAGTTCTAGGTTGATATGTGATGTCATATTCACTCAATTCTACGGCTCACTTGGCTAACCTACCCGATAATTTCTGTTTGTGTAATATATTACGTAGGGGATAAGCAATCACTACAGAGATAGGGTAGCACTGAAAATAAGGCCTTAATTTCCTATATGCCATGATTAATGCAAGTGCAAGTTTTTCTAGTTGAGGATACCGTGTCTCCGCGTCTAATAACGATTTGCTAATATAATAAATTGAAGACTGTTTACCTTGGTCTTCACGAACCAAAACATCACTCACCGCTACTTCTGAAATAGCAAGGTAGATAAGCAACCTTTCCCCATCTTTTGGTTTTGCAAGCAACGATGGATTTGATAAGTAGATTTTCAGGTTTTTGCGCTTGTTGACATTCCTCAGACCATTCGAATTGATCTTGATTTTTAAGAGCTGAAAAGAACTTAAAGCATTTTTCTGATGACTTGGAAATAAATCTTCCCAAGGACGCAATTCTTCCCGTCAGTCTCTGCATCACTTTCTTACTTGTAAACATGTCAAGAATTTCTTCAATAGCTTTATTCTGCACGGGATTTACTTCAATACCACGTTTAGAAATAAGAAAACCCAAAATCTTACCTGATGAAATGCCAAATGCACATTTCTCGGGATTTAGCTTCATATTGAATTTTCGTAAGATCTGAAATATATCAGACAAGTGCAGTATATGATCTCCTGATTGTTGAGATTTGAAAAGAATATCATCTATATAGACTTCCATAGTTTTATCTAAATGTTCCTGGAATATTTTGGTCACCAACCTTTGATATGTGGCACCAGCATTTTTGAGGCCAAATGGCACTATTTTGTAATAGTAAGTCCCCCTGTCTATTATAGATGAAGTTTTTTCCTCATCTAGGGGATCCATTTTGATTTGATTATACCCTGAATATGCATCTAAAAATCTTAACAATTCATGTCCTGCAGTAGCATCAATTAGTTGATCTATATGTGGTAACGGAAAAGAATCTTTAGGACAAGCTTTGTTAAGGTCGGTGTAGTCTACACAAACTCGTTATTTGCCATTCTTTTTTGGTACTACTACAGTATTAGCTAACCAATTAGGATACATTACATCGCGGATAGACGCAATTTTTAAAAGTTTTTGGACCTCATCTTGAATCACCTAATTTTTGAAAGATCCCTGCTTTCTTTTCTTTTGTTTGATTGGTGGATACGATGGATCTTCATTTAACTTGTGAGTAATTACTTCCGGGGGTATGCTTGTCATATCAGAATGGGACCAAGCAAAGCAATTCGCGTTAGTTTTCAAAAATTCAATCAACTTACCTTTCATTTTGTGTCTTAAGTTGGCCCTCATGTAGACTTTCTTTTCAGGCCATTGTATGAATAGTTCTACAGCCTCCAACTCTTCAATAGTTGTTTTGATATTTTCATTTTCTTCTGGTTCTTGGATGGAATCGGGCCTTGAGTCCACATCTGTTCGCCCATGTTCAGTTGAGGCTTGCGTCGTAGTATCCTCAACTGGATTCTGTAATTGCTACTTTTCTTCATTTTTTGTGCTTGAATCTACTACAGAGTTGATGCTCCTGGATGTTTGTTGATCCCCACAGATTTGACGTATTCCCCATGGTGATAGGAATTTAATAACTTGATGTAGGGTAGACGGCACAACATCTATCTCGTGAATCCACGGTCTACCAAGAATCATATTGTAAGCCATTCCATCTCTACAACCTGAAATTTCATATCTTTAACAACTCCTTCTGTGAATGTTGTAAGTACTACCTCCCATTTTGTCACGATGCTTGAATTGTCAAAGTCAGATAAAGTATGTGCCTTAGGTACTAGCTTATCTTCAGCTTGCATCTCGTTTAATACTCTTAGCAAAATGATATTCATGGAACTACCTGGATCAATCAAAACTGTTTCACATCAGTATCATGTACAACTAGAGATATTACCAGTGCATCGTTGTGTGGAGTTAACACGCCGTCCGCATCTGCATCATCAAATGTAATACCCTCCTCCTCCAGAACATGTCAGACCCGTTTCACATGTGTAACTGTAACTTTTGAAATTTTCTTGGCCGTCGTATATGTCACGCCGTTAATTTCTTCGCCCCCGCTTATAACATTAACTGTCCTTTTTGGAGAAGGAGGTTTATGGGGCTTCTGTCTGTTCTTCATGTAGGCTTGCTTACCTTTTTCACTAAATATCTCGGTAAGATACCCTTGCTTTAATAAATGGTCTACTTCACCTTGTAGCAATCTACAATCTGCCGTTTTATGACCATGATCGTTGTGAAACTCACACCAGTGATCAGGATTACGCCTATTTCGATTTGATCTCATTTCCTTTGGCCACCGCACCTTATCACCCATGCTTCTTAGTACTGCTACTAAATCTGAAGTGCTGACATTAAAATTGTAACCGCCAAATCTTGCCTTCAAACTTTTGTCATCATCTTGCGTCTCTCATGCGTTTCGATCTTTTCCAAACCTTGATGATGAACCCGACTCTCTATCTCTCGATCTATGATCATACCTTGAATTGTCCTGATTTAAACGTAAGTCTCTTCCCGCTGGGCTCATGTAGGGTTCGTATCTGTTTTTACCGGACCTTTTTTCGGTTTCGGCACGTCTCGAACTCACTTTCTCCTGTTTTTGAGACCGGGAGATGGTATCTTCTTCTATCCTTAGATTTGTGTTGTATCTATTGTGAACATCATTCCAGGTTGTTGCTGGAAATTCATGTAGACTTTCTTTGAGTCGTCCCGTGGCTTCTGAGCTAGTTTCATTCAAATTACTGCCAAAAGTAATAGCTGCCCAATTATCAGGTACGAGTGGTAACGTCATCCTTTCACGCTAAAATCTATCTACGAATTCTCTAAGCATCTCGAAATCCCCTTGCTTTATTTTGAAAGTATCGTCCATTCTTCTTTCGACTTTTTGAGCTCCCGAATGCGCTTTGATAAATGAATATGCAAGCTCAGCAAAAGAATTTATAGAATTTTCGGGTAAGAGAGAATACCATGTTAATGCTCCCCTGGTGAGTGTTTTACCGAATTTCTTGACCAATACTAATTCAATTTCTTATTTGGTTAAGTCGTTATCCTTTACGCCAGTTGTAAACGCAGTCACGTGATCTCGTGGATTAATTGCGCTATCATATTTTGGAATATCAGGCATCTTGAACTTCTTCAAAATCGGCATAGGAGCAACACTGGGCTTCCAAGGTTGTTGTGAATATTTATCCATATCTATTCCTTTGATTACATGCGGTACTCCAGTATTTGCTCTATGCTATCGCTTTGCTCCTTGAGCTGTTTCTGCAAGGTTAATACCAAATTTTGTAAATCAGAATTAACTATGTTACTTGGTTCGCCATCACGAGACTCTTTGGGAGTTCCACCACTGCCCGAATTAACGAGCCCAGAACGCGGGTTTGCCAAAGTATTGTGAATCGAAGTTGGTATTGGTGGTGCAACCGATAACCGCCTGGTAAAAGCCCTGAGAGCATTATTCACTTGTTGAGCAATTAATTTCTTCAAAGCATCATCGAGTGCTTGTTCGTTCGCAATTCTGTCATTTTGATTTGTTTCAGACCCGTTTTGGTTCGCAACTCTGTTATGTGCTTTAGAGCCATCTGGAGTCCCTTCTCGTGACTGTCGCTGTGAATCATGCGGTGAGGGAGGCAGGGTCCTGTCATCCGCATCCTTCACTTGATATTGTGGATCTTGGAGTGGTAAATTGTGTTGGTTATTGCCGTTGACATTCGACATGGTGATTTTTGATGAAAGAATTGATTAAGAAAGCAAACGATTATCATATTTCCGGTAACGGAACCAATTTGTTCAACCAAAAAATAGAGATTTCGGTCAAAGCTTTATTCTAGAAGAACTCGAGTTACTGATAATCAAATATATAATGAATAAAAGAAATTGACTTTAATAAGCAGAAGAAAACAAAATAGATCAGTATATTGCAATAGTATTTCGTGTCCTTACAAATGTTCAATCTTCCTCTTTTATAGCTACCTCGAAGCAATACGTTTTTCCCTTATCATAACAGAGTCTTTATGAAAATTAATGGCATTAATGTAACATTATAATCGGTAATCATAACCGATTCATTACAAACTCCATAACGCTTTCCGTAATTAATGCCTATTAATTACCAATAATACGTATCTGTACCGCTTTTGCTATTTAAGTTCATTATTCTGATATAACTGCCGAATATCAATAGGTACGAGCATTTATCCTTTTTAAATTCTTTGGACCTCTGCCTGTGCCTGTTGAAGCTCCTGCCTCTTTACTTTGCCAATCAGTCACTTTTCTACTAGTCCATATGTCATGATATATCACCTCATATTTAATTCTATATATGAACTCAATTTTTCCCAATACAGCCTCCACAACCGCAAGATCATTGTTATTACGTAAATGATAAATCTCATTCTGAATAAAGAGGCAATGCTTCTCCATAATTCAATTATAGATGAAAGGAGAAAGCACAAACAAAGCTAGAAAACAGCAAAAAAGAAAGAAGAGAAAAAAAGACTAGATTGAAGTTTTAAGGGCTACACATTGTATTTCCAACAGAGAAAGTCGGCACGTTGCTGGCTAGCTCTAACAGCTTGTTTGGATGATCGTTACCTATTGTATCGTATAGTATTGTTATTTTAAATATGATACTTGTTTTGGTTGTTATTTAAATTTTATTATATCGTATCGTTAAATCCGTTGTTACGTAATGACGAAATATGCCACTTTATGTAACGACTGATTTGGTGTGGTTGCATCGTTATCTTGTCTTTTTCTCTCATCTCACTCTTCACTATTATTAAATTAATTTATTTTATTATTTGCCATACCTTTTTATATAATAAAAATTTCCTGTATCATAATTTTTATTTATAATATTACAAATTTATTTTTCATATTGCTGGTGTATGTTATCATGAAATAATAGCAAACGATACAATCTATCCAAACATTTTTTATTATCAAATAATACAGTACAACACAATACAATACAATACGATACATTATGGAACGATGTGTGACAACCATCCAACAAGCTGTAAATGAGCTAAGACAACTTGGATACGCCTGGTAAATAGAGGGCCTACACAGATATATAACAAAGAAATTTATAATAATATTCAACTTGGCTGGCCATTAACAACAGCTATACCTGGAGGGTTTGCTGACATTTAGCTAATTATAGTGCTAATAAAAGAAAAAAGATTACAAAAACTAACTAAAGATTACACACACTTTGTATTCCAGAATCATGTTGTTCCGGTGCCAATCCAACACAAGCCCTGTTTACATATTGACTAAACGAGATTAAAAAAAATTAACATTGTAGGTTCTTCACCAAATAGCTCTCATATATAAGAGATTTAAAGATTGGAGCCTAAGACGTTCGGTTCTAATACAAGTTTAGGCTCAGAGTGTGTGTTCCTGTGATGATAATTGTATTGGGAAAAAACTGAATTTATATTAAAGATGACGTGGTATGACACGTGGATTGGTCAAAAGGTCAACATGTAATAATTAATTGAGAGACACGAGAAGAAGAACTCAAAATAGACACGGGGTGCAATTTAGATACGTATCTCGTACCTAAATGAAGCATTTAGGTCTAGGAATTCTTAA
>MU750849.1:57442-98760 GCA_026770625.1 Nicotiana glauca | reverse complement strand
TAAAATGATCATAACTTTCTGTATACAACTCCAAATGATGCACGGTTTGTTGCATTGGAAAACAGACTCAAAGAGCTTTAATTTGATAGGTAGATACTCACTCAAATATTTATATAACTGGAGATATGATCGTTCAAAGTAAGGTAATGTGCGCACTCATTTACAGATTTTGTCTAGTATGCAATTTTCCAACTTGGCTTAGACTTAGGCCTCTCCTTAGACCCCAAATCACTTAGAATAAGACTTATACACTTATTAACATATCCAATTGATATTATCATATCATAAATCCTCATTTGCACATGAATTAAAATAATTTAGCCTACCTTGGCATGACAAAATCTTAAATTGCTCGAAAAAAAAATTTCGGGTCTTACATCGTGAGACCTAGTAACCTAGGCTCTGATACCAACTTGTCACGACCCAATTACCACCTGGTCGTGATGTCGCCTCTCGTGAAGACAAGGCCAGCCAACATAGTATTTACACCTTCTCTTTAACAATCATTAACATGAACAAGTCTATAGCATGGATAATATAACCATTAATGCAGAATAACAGTGATAACAAGGATACCATCCCAAATCCAGCCCGCAATCGGGGTGTCACAAGTCATGAGCTACTACAAAGTTTAAATGAAATACTACAAGTCTGTATCCAAGAACATAGTCCGAAGATAAATGAAATACAGATGATAAGGAAGAAACGGGGCTATGGACGTCGACATCTACCTCGTCTCTCCGGGTCCGCATGGTCTGGAAGGAAAATCAGCGCTCAGGAACGAACTCAGCTATGCCTGTTTCTGCACACATGATGCAGGGAGTAATGTGAGTACTCCAACCCAGTGAGTAATAAAAATAAATAACGACTGAGAATATAAAATCCCATAAAGGCACAAGTAATGCTATCCCGAGCAGTAAAAATCAGATAAACAGTAAAACCAGTGAAATATAGTAAGAAATTCTCTTTGAAAACGGTTAAAACAATTATTCTCAATCCATAAGAAATGCTTAGAAACCTACCCCTCGGGCGCAATATCAAACTCTCAGCTCAGTGCCTGTCCCGTGGGCTCAGTATCAATCACACAGTACATCATCAGCCCCTCGGGCTCACTCTCAATCACATGGGTACCCGCGCTCACTGTGGGTGTGCAGACTTCGGAGGGGCTCCTTCAGCCCAAGCGATATCAATAAGGCATGAAACCTGAACAATATCGATGCAAGGCCTGAAAGCCTGCTCATAATACACTCGAGGCTTGAAAGCCTCCTCACATAACACTCGAGGCTTGAAAGCCTGCTCATAATACACTTGAGGCCTGAAAGCCTCCTCACATAACACTCGAGGCCTGAAAGCCTCCTCACCAATCACTCGAGGCCTGAAAACCTCCTCACATCACTCATCATGCCCTCACATATGGCCTTGGCCTGTATCAGTCCAAAATAGTCAAAAGCCCCTCGGGCATCAGTCAAACAAATATACTCAGCTCAAACAATACTTCAAATATCAGTTAAAACTCCAAGTTTGAGTAAAATATTGCTGAGTTCATGAAACAGTGTAAATCACATGGACTGACTTCAAATAATATTTCAAATAGTGAGGGAAAATAGTGATGATAGTTCATTAAGAGTTCAAACAGTCGGCAATAAGCCCCAAATATGGAAACAAGCCCAAATCATAGTGAAAAATAACAAGTCATAGCTAGTACGCGCTAAAATATTATCCGAACTGGACCAAGTCACGGTCCCCAATAGTAAATGACTCCGCGCTCGTCATTGAGCGCGTGTCTCATCTCAACACAGCACCAAGCTATGCAAATACGGGGCCTCAAGCCCTCAGGACATCATTTAAAGTCATTACTCACCTCTAGCCGGCCAAAAGTCTAGCTCGCTAAGCCTTTTCCCCTCGAATCGACCTCCTCGTGTGTCGAATCTGATCAAAATCACAAGGAATACGTCACAATAGGCTAATGAATCATAACCCAATCGAAAAGATTCGAAAGATATCAAAAATCACGAAGTTGGAAAAACCCGAGCTCTGGGCCCACTTCTCGAAAAATTACAAAATTCACATCACCGGACTCCTCGTCTCGCCACGAGTCCATACATATCAAATTTATCAAAATCAGAGCCCAAATGCCCCCTCAAATCCCAAATTTTCATTTAAAAAACCAAGCCCTAGTTCTTCCAATTTTTACCCAATTTTTCCAAGAATTAAAGGTTGATTCTTCAATAAAATGATGTTTCTAGGCCCTAGAACTTACCTCCAATAGATTCCCAGTCAAAACTCTCTAAAACTCCGTCAAAAGCTCTCAAGCTCGCTCAACAATGGAGAAAAATATATAAACCTCGCGGATGAAAAATGAATATAAACCCCTACTGGCCTTCAGGGGTTTCCGCTTCTGCGGTCCCCCTGATCGCTTCCGCATGACCGTTTCTGCGGTCCTTGTCCGGTTAAGCGGAACCTCATTATTCCCGCTTCTGCGAAAATTTCACCCTAGACCCAAACCGCTTCTGCGGCGAGCTTTCCGCTCATGCGGATCCGCTTTTGCGAATAACTTTCCGCCTCTGCGGAACCTGCTCAACCTCACCCTCTTTCGCACCTGTGATGGCTCCTCCACTTCCGCGCAGCCGCATCTGCGGTCTTCTTTCCGCAGATACGGAAATACCTGCTGCAACCAAGAATCTGCAATTTCCAACTTCAAATTTCTTCCATTTAACCACCCAAAATCACCCCGAGGCCCCCGAGACCTCAACCAAGGCACCAACATATCCCAAAACATCATATGAACTTGTTCCAATCATCAAAACACATCAAACAATACTAAAATCGTCAATTCACATCAGATTTAAGCCTAAGTTTCTTCAAAACTTCCGAAACACACATTCGATCGAAACCCCAACCAAAACTCCTCCGAATGACCTAAAATTTTGCACACACATCCAAAATCACCTAACGGAACTACTACAACTCTCGGGATCCCATTCTGACCCCCGGATCAAAATCTCACCTACCAACCGGAATTCGCCAAAATACTAACTTCACCAATTCAAGCCTAATTCTACACCGGACCTCCAAAATCAATTCTGATCGCCCTTCTAAGTCACAAATCATCCCCCGAAGCTAAACGAATCACCGGAATTCATATCCGAGCCCTCTAACTAATTAGTCAACTTCCGGTTGACTTTTCCAAAACAGGCTTTCCTTGAAGAGACTAAATGTCTCATTTCTATCTAAAACCAATCCAATTCAACTCGATCACCTCAAATACCGATAATGAAGCATAGAGAAATAAAATATGGGGTAAACGGGGCAGTAACTCACGTGACGACGGGCCGGGTCGTCACATAAATCTTCCAAAAATGATTCAGATACATAAAAATAGAGTTATAATCCACAAACAATCATCAATACACCAAATTCATCAAAGTTCAAAAGGAACTAATCCATAGGCATGGAGACATTCTTCACAAATGTAACTAAAGTATAGGAAAACATAAATTCAATCTAAACCTGGATCTTGAGTAAGGAAGGAATGATGAAATCCTTGTGCTTGTGTTCTTCCAAGTCCTCCTTGGCCTCCTTAGGTTCAAATTGTGTAAAAAATTACTCTAAAATGGTGTTTTGGTGTATTTAAGCCTACCCAAAACAAACCCTGGATGAAACTACCCTTTTTAGTAGAAATGGGAACAATCTAACATTTTTTGGCTACCGCGCCGCATAGGGGGCATGGCGTGGGGCGGTAGTGCAATTTTCTCAGAGTGAATTTATTTTCTTATTTTTTGACATCCAAACTTGGTTTTCGACCCCCGAACGTGATCCCGGATCAAATTACTTGGGCTTCTTCTCAAACTTCAAAGCTCCAAATAGCTCGAATTAGCTTTATAACATCTACATAACTAGGAATCACTCCTACAAGGTATGAAACATACAATAAGTGCAAAAACACTACAAATTAAAGCTCAACACAAGTAAAATGCATGAATTAGAGTACTTTAAGCGACTAAGACACGAGATTATAGCCTACCATCAGCATTTAACAAAAAAACAAGTTTTAACAAAAACAAGTGCTGCATATTACATAATCTTGACTGGTCACTAATTGTTTTTGGTTATTTTATCAGTGATTACTTGAGTTGAAGACTAAGATGGTGCTTGTCTTTCAACTTTGTTTCTTCTACTTGCACTCATTTGTTACAATTGTGAAGTAGTAGTAGCATCTCTCCCATTCCATCTAAGTCCTAGAAGCCTAATTTCATCATCTAGATTCACATCAGTGGTGATCCTTACTCTAGTCCCATGGTTGACTACCCTTTCACTTGACAAACTAGGCTGCAATTGTACAAAATTAGAAACCTAAGTAAGTAAAAATAACCAGGTTGCAAAAATAAAAAAACCAGGCTGCAAAAACTAGAAACCAAACCAAAAATCAAGATTCTTACATTAAGGACTGTCTTTCCGGTCTATGTGTTGATGTAGCATCCAAAGCCACCAATTCTTGGCCTTTTTTCCCAGAAGCAGCAGATGATTCTGTAGTTGCAAGTCCACTTCCCTTCCTATTTTTCCAGCAGATGACAATCCTCTTGCTACCTTTGGTTTTGGGGCTTTTCCCCTGAGAGCAGTCTGAGGAAGTGCATATGGAAATGCACCTTTTGTAGGTCTAATAGGTGCATTAAGTGCCTTTCCTCTTACCCTGCCCCTTCCTCTATTTACAATTATTGTTGCTTCATCACAGATTGAACTTATTTGCGTTGGTTGACTTGATTGACTTCCTTGTGGTTCTTGTCTACTTTATGACCCTCCAGGTGCACTTTAAAATACACACATACAGTTAATTTAAGCTTAAATGATTAATATAAAGTTAGATAAAAATATATCATACCCTTGATGTACATACTTTTTTGTTGTGGCCTACTTGATGACATTGTGAATATGTCATCTTGAATCATTTTTTGGATAGCTTTCTCCATTTCTTCTTAGGTTTATTCCGGTCATTCTATTTTTTTGGGGGTCTGCCTAGCATTGTCTTTAGGGTTGGTGGTTCAATGGTAGAATTATTACTCTCAGGCCACATCTTCAGGTTAGGAATAGATTGAATGAAGTATTCATAAGCTTTCAGAAATGTGTCCTATGTGTACCAATGCTCCACATGTTGATCTGGATCATCTTGTAAGTAATAGTATGCACACACAGCATGTTCACATAGGATGGCTCTCAACCTCCAAAGTCTACAACTGCAAGTCTTCATCCTAGTGTCAACTATAAACCTCAAATCTCCTTATTGATTTCAAATCCATCTTGCCCATTCCATATAACTTGGCATTGTCTAGCCAAATTCTTATTTTCTTCAAATGTTAGCCTAGCCATAGGTGATATATCTGAAATTCATGTTTTAGCAAACTTTATCATATCACCTGTCTAGAAATGATCTTAAGCTTAATCTCCTCTAACATGGTAATAATACTTTTATTCCTGGTAGCCAATATCCATGAGTTAAAAGTCTCACACATGTTATTCTCTACTATGACACACCTAGAATATTCTTGGAAGAATGCCCTGCACCATGACTCTCTTGGGTACTTCATCATGTCTTCACATACAGTTGAGCCAAGTTTTCTCATGTTTGCAACTTCATTGTTGTAATTAAACAGATAGCTGGCCTTTACAACCCTCCAGAATTGTTTCCTTCTTTCTTCTCCCTTCCATTTCTTAGACCAGTTAGACTATATGTGCCTTGCACATATTCTTTGTTCAGCCATAGGTAATAACTCCTTAACTAGCAACTTCTAAACCAATAATGTTCGTTCATCCTTCTAACTAATCTTTCTTGAGTGCATCAAAATAGACATAGAAGTACTAAAATAGGTCCTTACCAAGCACGAATTCTCTATCAATTTTAGCAAACTCCAGCTTCTAATCACCCATAAACTTTCTCAGAACAATTTGTTTGGATATATAAGCTATTGTTCTGCCAATATACAATCCCAACCTCTCTCTAACTAGTTCTTGAATTTCCTAGATTCTCATATAAGGACCAGCAGTAAGTTCTTTCTTAAATTTGTTTGCAATATCTTTTGAATTACACATCTTGTTGGTGTTCATTGGTTGACACTTATGAACATGATGATACTTTTTGATCATAAAGTCACCAGAATCTTTATCAACTGGAGCATACAACTCTCAGTTGTATTTTTTTTATTTACACTTCACCCTTACCCTACCCTTCTCATTTGGTTTAACTTTAGCTGAACTTTATACTCTATTATATAATCAGCCACCGCCTTCCTAAATTCTCCAATATTTTTAAATATCATGCCCAACTCAAAAATTGTCACTTCACAGTCAGTGTCATATCTAATCTTTGTTCTCTTTCTTCTTCTTGGAAGGTCAATACCAAACTCAAAATCTACCTCTACCTCTTTATCAGTATCATTACTACTAGCATCAGAGCTGTTAATAAACTTCTCAGCACCTCCTAATCTGCCAATATATTTCCTTTTTAAATTCTATATCTTCAAAACCTCTATCAATTCCAGCTTTTCCTACAGGCACACTAGCAGTTTCAGGTTGTTTCTTTCTTCTGGTAGCATTTTTTTAATTCTCCTATCATTTCTGAAGGTCCTAGCCTCTTTATCACTTCACTGTCATCCTCATTAGGAAGTTCATCAAGATTTGACTCACTACTAGCTACCTCTGAAGCAACCTCTTCTTCACCAACCCATTCTCCACTATTCAGATTCTCCACACTAGCAACTTCCTCTTCTGCATTACCAAAAAAATCGTCCCCACCAGTAGCAGCCCCTTCCCCACCAATAACAATCTCAAACCCTTCAAGTGGAGGCTCTTTAACAGGTTGTGGTCCATTTATACTGTCCGGACCATCTTCTAGTGTTGCCCTAGATTGATTATTTATTGTGTTGTTACTTTCTTCAATAACCTCTGGCCCACATAAATATCTAATTGGTACCACACTATTAGAAATTATCTCAACAACATGTGAAATGGACAAGCATAAAATACCCTCCTTATAGTAACAAACAATATTATATAGTTGTTCGTCATTTTTTACCAAGATAAATTCTTTTGAATTATGGTTAAAGACTTAAAAAATCCCAACAGTTGCATAACCCAACCCCCATGTGTAATATGGAAGTTCAAACATGGATAAATGGTCTTTGTCAATAGAAAACTAATTTATATCTATATTCGTGACATATTTGGCACCTGGAGATTTGGTAAATGTTCCACCATGGTGAAAGCGAACAAGAATGTACTCATCCACTGACATGATTTTAACCTAAAGTGAACAAAAAAAAAAACGAACACGTGAGCATAGTAAGCAAGATTCAAAGAAAAGAAATGAAAAACCTATTATTATATCTACAATTCACAAAATGCCATTATTAACACAAAAACCCTAATAAATAACTAAAATCTCAGTAAAAGAGTAACTCGAGACATACCAATAAAGGAGTAACCCGAGACAACACTCTTGCTGAAGGCCACTCAAAATAGCCGACTTCACAATTTCTTCAGATAAAAATTGCAAATAATAAACGAAGACGGAAGTGAAATTTGGACAAATTTCAGGTTGTTAGCTTCATTCTTTTATGAGAAGTAGCAAATGATTCCAGAATCTCTGTGATGGAGCATCGATTTTGGAAAGGGAAGAGGATAGACGGAGACGGGAGTGAGGTTATGGTTTTTTTACTGAGGGTTGTAAAGATTAAAAGTAATTATATGGGTTGGGCAGTTCAATCTTGAACCCGATTTGTTTGACTTGGGTTTACTCGGTACACATGGATCTTACGTAGACAATAATTCCACATGGACTAAACTTATTCGTCGGTTATTCACATTAGCAGTGCTTATATACACGAGCTTGACTTATAAAAGCCCGTGTATTTTTTGTGTCTAAGTGACACAGTAATAAGTTAAAATTTTACAGACTCAAAATTAAGTGTCATATTAAAAAGAAAGGATAAGTTTAAGGGGCTGCCGATGTATTCTGCCTAAATTATAGGTATATTATAGTACTGAATATGTACAATATGTATGACTGAAAAGGCTAAGAATTAAAGAATACTAGCTACCCAGCTATGGAAAACTATAATTTAACTAAGTCCAATGTGGAGCCTAAGCTTGTAATAATATTATCTCTTTATTTTTATGATATGTAGTTCAATCATTTGTGGTCCATCAAAGTTATGGGTCTGTATTAAACAATAAGCTTATACGCATATTCAGAATTTGGAGTTTATGAATTTTAGTTTTTAATAAATATAATTTATCGACTTCTGAATAAATTATTTATATATACTTAATGAATTTCTTAACATAAATATAAAATTTAGATCAAAATTAATAATTTTGCCAACCAATAACTATAACTCTAGATCCACCTCTAAAATTAACTGCTCTTCTCGTGGAGAATGAAGAGTGGAAGGAGTCAATATTCTTTGAGCATGTGTGCCAAAAGTATTCTTTTCCCATGTCATTATCGTCAACTGTTGTTGGACTAAACTCATAATATCTTAAGTTAAAATATAATAATAATTTGGTTTACGATCATATATATATATATATATATATATATATATATATATAAAAGTAACTGGCTTCACGTGAATTAATATATGACATTGTAGATCAGCCCTGACGTTGAAATATGTTCCTAAAGCAAACTATTAATTAAATGTAAGAAACTAAGTTCTGATATTCTACACCATAAGGAGAAAATAGAAGTATTTGACACCATATTGACATAATAAATCCATTTAGTATGTTACTCATCATGGAGTTCAACTTAAGAAATTTTAGTGCCGTAGATTTCTTTCCTTCTAAGCTCAGTATCTAGGAAAATGAGCACATATTTGACTTCCCCGCGGTGCTACAAGTCTAGTTTATTTGGGGAAGCCCGGAAAATCTAACTTATTTTTAGAAGTGTTTTTAAAAAAAAATATTTTTTTTAAAAGTAATTTTGGTAAAAAATAGTTTGTATTTAGCCAATTAATTTGAAAAATACTTCTAAGCAGCAATTAGTGTCTGACCAAGTTTTTAAAAAGTATTTCTAATAGTCAGTTTGTACAAGCTTCTTTTGAGGCAAAAACACTTCTTCTTTTTTTGGCAAAAAGTATTTTTTTCCAAAATTAAGGTGTTCGACCAAGCTTTTGAAAAGAAAAAAGTATTTTTGAGGAGAAGGATAAGCAGAAGCCGTTTTGGAGAAGCAGAAAAAAATAGCTTCTCTCCAAAAATATTTTTCTGAAAAGCACTTTTGAGTAAGCAGTTTTTTAAAGCTTGGCCAAACACTAATTACTGCTCAGAAGTGCTTTTCAAATTAATTAGCCAAATACAAACTGCTTCTCACCAAAAGTATTTTTCAGAAAAGCACTTTTGAGAAAAAGAACTTCTCAAAATAAGCCGATTTTTACGGTTTGGCCAAACGGGCTAAAAGTGTATTTTGTTTTAAAAGTACTTATGGGAAGAAGTTTCTGTTTCTCCAAAATTACTTCTATTTTTACTCAAAAGTACTTATTTTTCTTTCTAAATCAAACGTTTCAACATTAAAATAAAGCACTTTTTTTCCTTAAAAAAAAAACTACAAAAATTTTCTATTCTTTCTTAAACTCCAAAACTAATCAAATAGCACCATAGAGAGAGTACTAACCCTTTTCGGTGCTTTGCGTGTGGGAGAGAAAGAGTATTGTTGTAAAAATTATTCAGTTTGGTGAGTTTGTCGTAGGTTTTTGTAAATGTATTTGATTATTACAGTATCTTTTTAGCTTTCGTGTGGGTGGTGATATAGAAATTATATTGACACACATAAAAATTACAATGGAGTAATAAATACTCCAATATCTTTTCGTATATCTTTTCATGTTCGAGTTTTGGATATGAAGTTGCTATTATTTGGAGCACCCAAGGTGAAACTTTCCGAAAAATTTAAATTTGATATGATCAATGACGTAGCCAGTTTATATCAAGGGTGATCAAGCATATACTCTTCGTCGAAAAATTATACTCTATATATAAGTTAAATACTATTTTATATGGTTATATATTATATTTTGAACACCCTTAACACAATTGGGTGAAACAGTCCAGCAGTTCATAGTGTTCAAAGTAATGTGTTGTTCACGAATTCAAAATTCTACCCATTTTATTTGCCAAAACTAAACGGAAACCAGCATTTGGTCTAATTGATTCTTTTTTAATCTAACTTTTTTAATAAAATAACTCTTAAAACTTAAAATTGTGTAGAAATAAACGGCTAATCTTAAAAGTAATTTTGTACCTAGGCTAAAAGTTAATTATTAAATAAATCTTATAATTTAAAAGTCAAGCTCTCTACAAACTACAAATCCTCTTGACTCTCTATTTTATGCTTGCCTTTATTAGTAAAAATTTTAATGTTGTCTTTTTGTTATTTTAATTTTGATTTATAAAATCATAGTTCTATTTAAAAAAAATATTATTTAGGTAAATGTTGCGTAGTTTGATCTAAAAATTCTGTACACTTTAATAATTTCCTTAAAGTTTATATACCTTTGATAGAATTCCTAGCTACACCACTAAATCTGACCCATATGCAGAGCCAATATTTTAAAAGGTGAGGGCGTGAGGCAGAGCGTTATACTAATACGGGGCGAGGCGAAAGCCTCGAGACATGAGGCGTAAGTCTCGCGGATCTTTAAATTTATAAATTTATAAATTAATAATATAGCATTATAACATAATAGAATATAAAAAACGCATTAAAAGTTCAAGAAAACTAAAAGAATAAAATAAAATCATATAAATAAAATATTTAGCATGTTTTACAAGAATAAATAATACAATACGGTTAAAGTTTCTATGAAATATAAATTAACTCCAACCTCTAAACTTTTAAATAATATTATAATTTCTTCAAAAATATTATCAAACTGAATATTTTACCTCTTTAAAAGCAAATACACAATAAATTTTTCAATACAATATTTAAAATATTACTCATTCATGAGTAAATATAATATATTTTTAAATAGTAAAATAAAAAAATTATGATAATTTTGAGAGACATAGAACTAAGACACGAAGATCTATCAAGTAAAGATAAAAATTTTGGTTATCTTTATTTAGAAGAAATATTCAAATGATATTCACCATTACGATGTTCTCAATTAGTAAGTATGCAATAATATATTTCATTATTTTAGTTATCACAATTTTCATATTTCTTAAGACAAAAAGAACTTTAATCATTCATTTATCAAAGAATTTTGAGTTAACAATGCAAATTAGTGAATTCAACGTATGATTTGCATAGGAACTGTTGGGCGAGTCCCGGGCATTGAGCGTTAGGCGTGTTTAAGGTGCACCGTTGGGCGCTTGGAGGCGTAAGCCTCGAAGAACTAAGCCTCACACATGAGTCTCAAGGCGTTTTGATAGTGCCCCGCTCCGGGGCAAGCTCCGAGATGAGTCCCAAAAAAGCCTTTTAAAACAGTGTGCAGAGCCTTGGGACAAAGGTAAAGTTGTCACTATGTGACCTATAAGTCAGGGGTTCAAATCGTGAAATCGGTCGCTAATACTTGTATTAGATTAAATTGTCTTTATATCCATAGCATGCGACCTTTTTGTGGATCATACGTGAATACCTTATGCACCGGTCTGACCCTAATCTTACTCCATTGCATATGAACCCCCACCCCAAAAAAAAATATATATATATATTGACAACAAGAAGCATCTTCCCACTCATAAAGGTGCATTATGTGGTCCTTTGCTGGTATACCCAATCCGTCCTCCCCCTACCGGCCTACCCCATGACCAGAACTAAAGCCAATTGAGAAAGGAAAAAGTCGAAAATAAAAATTGAGAAAGGAAAAAAAAAAAAACCAAAAGCATATTTAACAGAAAAAAAAAAAAAAATGCCAAATATTGTGTTACAGAAAAAGTGAAAGGACTGTAAATTTTAAAGGCATTCACATGTCTTACTAATAATTCCCTTACATAAAGCGTTTGCTTTCCCCCTTTTCACTCTCTCTCTCTCTCTCTCTAAACACTCTTCCGCTTCTGCTTTTTCTCTCTCTCTCTATATGGCTTCTTCTCGCCGGAAACCACCACTATCAACATAGCAGTACTGATTATAATCCATTGAATTACATTCTTGTTTCTATTTCAATGGCGGTGTTTTCAAATTCAAGGTTGATTTTTTATGCTTTGTTTTTTGCTTCATTTTTGAGTCAATACCAAGTAATATCTGAACCTATAGAGGAAAAGCAAGCTCTCCTTGCTTTCCTTTCTCAAATCCCACACGCTAATCGTGTTCGATGGAACTCTTCATCTTCTGCTTGCACCTGGTTTGGTGTTGAATGTGATTCTACAAATTCGTCTGTTTTTTCACTTCGGCTTCCTGCCGTTGGTCTTGTTGGTCAAATTCCTGCTAACACTTTAGGTCGACTGAGTCAACTCCGAGTTCTTAGTCTTCACGCGAATCGTTTATCTGGTTCTCTCCCTTCGGATTTTTCTAATCTCGAGCTTCTTCGGAGTCTTTATCTTCAAAATAATAGATTCTCCGGCGGGTTTCCGGAGAGCCTAATCGGGTTAACCCGGTTGAACAGGTTGGACATTTCATCAAATAACTTCTCCGGCAATATTCCCTTCTCCATTAATAATCTCACACATTTGACGGGTCTTTTGTTGCATAACAATGGCTTCACTGGGAATCTCCCTAGTATTAATCCGTCGGGACTTGTGGATTTCAATGTGTCGAATAATCAACTCAATGGGTCAGTTCCGACGACTCTCTCTAAATTCCCAGCTTCATCTTTTGCTGGTAACATTGATTTGTGTGGTGGCCCATTGCCGCCTTGTTCCCCATTTTTTCCTTCTCCGTCATCTTCTCCGTCACCTTCTGACGTCGAGCATAAATTCAAGAGATCTAAGAGACTGTCAACTGCTGCCATTGTTGGAATCGCTGTCGGTTCAGGACTTGGACTTCTACTACTATTGCTATTCCTATTCCTATGTTTGCGTCGGAAATTAACAAGGAAAGAGTCAACTAAAAAGACACAGAAGCCGCCAACGACGACATCATCAGCATTCACAGGAGCAGGAGAGGCAGGAACATCATCGTCAAAAGACGATTTAACAGCTGAAGGGGAGAGGAATAAGCTTGTTTTTTTCAATGGAGGAGGAGGCTATAGTTTTGATCTTGAAGATTTGTTGAGAGCTTCAGCTGAAGTGTTAGGTAAAGGAAGTGTTGGTACAAGTTATAAAGCTGTTTTAGAGGAAGGTACTACAGTTGTTGTGAAAAGGCTTAAGGATGTTGTGGTTACTAGAAAAGAATTTGAGCAACAAATGGATGTTTTGGGGAAGATGAAACATGAGAATGTGCTACCTTTAAGAGCATTTTATTACTCTAAAGATGAGAAATTGTTGGTGTCTGATTATGTTCCTGCTGGAAGTTTGTCTTCTCTTCTTCACGGTATGCTTCTCTTCCTTATCTTAATTAATTATGTTATGGATTCAGTCGAACTCAAGTTAGTTGCCAGGTGATCACGAGGTAGACCCTTGTGCTGGGTCATGTTTCGAACCATACAAATAGTCTCTTGCATCCACGCATTTAATACAGTATAATAGACTCTTGTGTTTCGGCTATTCCGGTACCCTACGTACACGCTACCTTCAAATTCTGGCTCAAACTTTAACTCTTTGGGTTTTTTTTTCCTTCTGTGAATTCAATTTTGCACCTTTAGAAGTGTTTTCCTATATATTTCTGCATTCTTGCTGCTGTTTTTCGAATTTTTTTAGTAAAGATGAAAATTCAGCACTTCAATTTAATATAGCGTTTTGTTGGTTTTACTCTGATTTTCGTTACAAATCATTATGTTATTTTTAGGAATTAATAGCTTAAAAAAAATTAATTTAAGACTCTTTTGTCTATAGATTTTTTTAATTCTTCCAGATTTTTTTTTAAAAACAAATATGTTAGTCTATGAAATTTTGTATTTTTTGGGAAATTTTTTGAAAATGGGGTTTTCGAAAATCACTTTTTCAAAATTTTCTGAACCAACTTTTTTTTCCACTTACTAAACCGGAACATTGCATGTCCTAACATAATTTAAATTTTAAATATTACTTTTTTAGAAATACAATTTTTTTTAATCCAAACGTCTACTTAATGTTATGTTCAAAATCCTTGCTAGATTTAAGGGACTTTTTGATTCGTGAAAAATGTTTGTCTCAACTTTGGGTGGGTTACAGCTATGAAAAAGATCTTTTATTTGTTTGTTTTTTTAAAAAAAATATTACTGTGTCTTCAATCTATACACGTGCAGATCTTTTACGCATTTACATTATAACCATAGTTTAAATAGCTTCTGAACTGGAATTGTGCTTTTTTTTGTTTCTCTCAATTATTTAAGTTTGGTGCCTACTTATTTTATTCTTTTGCTAGTTGTTAACCAATAATTTCAGAATAAACTGTTCACCCTTTTAAGAGATATAATTAAACATTTTTTTCAGACATTCCTTAATCTATAGTTACATTCTTTGAGAACAATTGTACAGTTGCATTTCGTATTTGTTACGTTTTGTACTTTTATTTTATTTTATGAAACCAACGTTACATTGCAACAGACCATTATGATTCCCTACCGACATACCGTCCCTTTTCAAATGATGAAATGAATAAAAAAATTGGAAAAGAAGACTCTTTTCTTTTCAAATGTTTGCCTTTTATTTTGCTACATTGCTGGTGCCGATGCTCCAAAATATGTACTTTTTGGTAATTGCCTCGACTATGTTGTTCAGCCTTTCCGAAAATATTGTCGGGAGTACTATTTTTAAAGGATCCCACAGGATGCAACAACATTTTGAAGAGTCTGCGCAATGTAGGTCGCCCCCACCTATTACGAGCATGGTTACCACTTTTGCTCCAATCAGGTGATAGTTAACAAAAAAAAAAGGTGCATTCCGGTGCACTACGCTCCCGCTATGCACGGGGTCTGGAGAAGGACCGAACCACAAGGGTATGCAACCTTATCCTACATTTCCGCAAATGGCTGTTTCTACGGCTTGAACCCGTGACCTTTTGGTCACATGACAATAATTTTACCGGTCCAATGAGGTGATAGTTGAGATCTTCAAAATCAACCACAAAGTATTTGATTTTCAAATCCCACACTTTTGCAAATCATGATGTTAGTAGTAATTGCTATATTGAAAACTTTACTTGTAAACCTAAAAGGCTCACATTACTTTGGCTTTAAGTTATTTGGTGGTTATAATTGTCTGATTATTATTAATCTTATTATTCCGTTGCTTTTCTTTATTGTCCATTGATTCTTGCTGTCCCCCATTTTCTTCTTTTGGTTAAAATAGAGTTACAAAAGGAAAAGCTAATTATAGATTCCGTACTCTTGATTAACTCAACTACTTTGAACCCAACTTGTTTGACTGAAAACTCCAAGAAGGCAATTAATTTGCATTGGCATTGCAAATTTATTTTTAATTTTATGCCTTTTTACCATAGAAATTCATTTTTACACATGAGAGATTTGAAAATAACACAATAGAGATCTAAAACGGTCATTCTTTTTATTTAAATTGTAAGTGATCCTTAGAGGCCATTTCTGTTTCTTGAGCTGGCGGTTTATCGGAAACAACTTTTTTACCTTCACAAGGAATTTAACATCTGCGTACACTCTACCTCTCCAAACCCCCAGTATGTGAGATTACACTGAGTTTGTTGTTGTTGTTGTTGCATAAAAGACTATTCCTACATTGGCGTTGTTATCTAATTGAAATGTTTGCTTTGGTGATTTTTGTAGGTAGTAGAGGATCAGGGCGTACACCACTTGATTGGGATAGTAGAATGAGAATAGTGTTAAGTGCAGCAAGAGGCATTTCATACCTTCATATTTCAGGAAAAATTGTACATGGAAACATCAAGGCTTCAAATGTTCTCCTTAAACAAGATAATAACCAAGATTATGCTTGTGTATCCGATTACGGACTAAACCCTCTTTTCTCCACCACCGCGACACCGGTCAACAACCACCGTGTTGCAGGATATCGTGCACCGGAGGTTCTTGAAACACGAAAGGTCACGTTTAAATCAGATGTGTATAGCTTCGGAGTATTGATTTTGGAGCTCTTAACGGGGAAAGCTCCAAACCAAGCTTCGCTTGGTGAAGAGGGCATTGATTTGCCAAGATGGGTTCAGAGCGTCGTGAGGGAAGAATGGACCGCAGAGGTGTTCGACGTTGAGCTAATGCGGTATCATAATGTGGAAGAAGAGATGGTACAACTACTTCAGATCGGAATGGCTTGTGTTGCTATTGTGCCTGACCAACGGCCTACAATGGCGGAGGTGGTAAGGATGATTGAAGAAATGAATAGAGATGATGGTCTTCGACAATCTTCGGATGATCCATCCAAAGGTTCCGAAAGCCAAACACCACCTCATGAGTCTAGAGGCTCGCCTCGTGGTGTTACACCATAAAATTGTTAGGATCTAGATAATCAGATACAAGACCGTGAACATACAAAAATGGATGGTGTGGTTTGTTTTCTCAAAAATTCTCAGTAAACGTAAGTAAATTGTATTAAATGATACTTAGGGGTTGGAGCAGGCAATATTTGGAGGTTTGGGATGGGGGACTGTTATGTCTATTTTATTTTTTTAAATTTTTTTCTTGAAATTATTTTGAGAAAATTTGTGCAATGATTTTATAGGAAGGTAGTTGAGAAATTTGAATATTTCCATGATGTGATTTGGGAAATTGGAATTGACCGTTTGTATTATCTCATTCTTTTTGTTGGATAGTCTACTGGTGAAGTATATAAAGTTGTTTAGCCTTTTATTAACTCTTGATTTAAACGTCCATTAATCTAATATTTGCCAACTAGCAATTCAAATCGGTTACATCTTCAAATTCTAAGATTAGGTGGATTTGGTCAAACTCCAGGGTGTTATATCACATGGGATTGGACTCTATATTAGTAAAAAATTATATATTGCGATGGACTGTCAATTTTTGTTTTTCCATTTTTAGTAGTCTTTAGTGTTAATACCAACGAGGTTAGGTTGATAAATCAAAAAAGTCTACAATGAGAAGAATAATTAAATTGGGTGAGAGTTAAGTTTTGGGGTCCACCATTCGGAGCTGCATGTGAGAGTCCTTTTTCAATTGGTTTTGTAGGGCCTTTCTTTTTTGGTTTCTTACTCGGATGGTTCAATACTTATATCAGAGACTAAATTTTAATTTAACTTCGTGAAATCAATCACTAATTGCCTGCATCACGTTCTTTGGGATATGACCCTTTTCATATTTTACATGAATACCAGATGCTTTATGCACAGAACTGCTTTTTTAAAGTCATACGTTAAGGCAAAATACACCCTAACTAAAGTGTTTTCGTATTTAAGTTTGAACTCGAAATATCTAATTAAAAATAAAAACGGTATTTATCACTTTACGGTAATTTTTATTGTCAATGTAGGGGTCTATTGGGTGAGAATAATTGGGCATGGAAGGTGTAGGGACAATGGTTGGTAGGAAACAGGCTGGCCAGCTCTTTGGGGCTTTGGGGAAATGAACGATATTATCTCTCTCCTTTTTCTAATTTGACAAGTGGAGCACAACCTTTGACTTGTGTCCCGGGGCGGAGTTAGTATATAATTTGTGGGTCGGCCGAACTCAGTAACTTTAATGCAAACTCTATAGTTATGTTAAAAATTTATTGAATATATATAAATTGTTAATGTAGAACCCAGTAGCATAAATGAACTAGAATCTTGAACCTTCAAGCTCCAAATTCTGGCTCCACCTCTACTTGTGCCTTGTTAATGCCATTTAAAGCACTGCTTGCTATGTTGCTTAGATTTTTCAAAACTGTTGCCGCATTCGTATCATATTCTCTAAATATGCATTATTTTTAAAGAACTCGAAATGTATTTGAAGGTATTTTTAAAGAGCCCGAGCAATATAGCTGCTGCCTGTTGGAATAGGGAATGCACTAGCGTAGCTAATTCTACAGGTGTGCATTTGATTTATCGATTCGATTTTGACCCTTATCGATAACTACTTATCGATTATCGATTTGTACATATGCTTATCGTTATCGTTTCAATAAGGTTTCGATTTTTTCGATTTCGATTTATCGATTTTGGAGGCTTATCGATTCGGTTATCAATTACACCAATAAGAAATTTGCAGGATTCCACGGAAAGTATATCGCTATAAATGCGCCTGACTAATATGGACAAAAAGAAGCTAAAATAAGACGAATACCATTTATAATATAAAAATTGTGTCAACAAGCACATGCAATAAAATTAAAGTAAGGGGTCAAATGTATGCCACCAACACTCCAACGGTATAAAAAAATAAAATAAAATAAAAACATCATCATGGCTAATTCTGTTTTCCATTAATTTGAACTTCATTCCTTTGAACTTTAAATATGATCATTCCTTAAATGTGGTAGAGGAAATAATAGGGTAAAGGATTTAGGGTAAAGAAAATGGTATAGATTAGGAAAAATAATATTGTATAGCCGCTTTCAAAATAGTAGCGGAATATATATACATTCTGTTTGTTATATTCATCTACACAAATAGGTAATTACTCATTTAACGAGTGTCTACAGTCTAGGGGTTTGCATTCGATTTATCGATTCGATTTTGACCCTTATCGATAATTACTTATCGATTATTGATTTCGTCGTTTCAATAAGGTTTAGATTTTTTCAATTTCGATTTCGATAATCAATAATCGATTCGATTTATCGATAAACCGATTCGAATACACACTTATACTCTTACAAGTGAGGTCAGTGGGGTCTAATTGACGGTAGTTAGCACGGACTTAATTTTGCCGGCAAATAAGCATTTTAATTGGATGATTATGACAATTGAAGTAATACCTTTGTCAAACATTAGATGAAGCGATGAATTGATTATGGATAAGTTGGAGTTATATCTTTCATCTTTTTTTATTTTTATTTGTTTTTATATATATTTTATTTTATCTTTAATTAAGTGATCCAATACTAGAGGATAAACCTATTCGAAGATGATTATCGTATATGCAAACTTTAACTAATCTATCAAAAAACTTGCTAAAGTCAAGCAAAAAAGTCAAGAATCCAAATATTAAAATTCATACGAGAAAAGTTGCCCCTTTAGAAATACTGCATGCATTAATTTGCATATGTAGTTGAATCTAGTTATTGGATTGTTAAGTGTTAACCATACATTAAATTTCAAGTTTATTCTGGTGGTAAAATTATTTACCCTTTTTCAAATGTGACAGAGAAATACAACGCTGTTTAATAAAATATTTCTTTTTGAATTTTTCAATTTTTTTTCGAGTTCCTTAAAAATGGGGGGAGGGGGGTGGAAGAGGGGGGAGGGACAGTCTGTGTGACAGACAGCTACTATAGCAAGATTGACAATAAAGGTGGATCCCAATTGCCTTCGGTTGATAGTCTATAATTATATATTTTTGTCGTTTATTACTTTCTTCTTGAATTGAGTTTGAACTTTCAAGCTTTAATCGCTAGTGTTCTGCAGTGTACTAATTGTGTATTTTATGCCTTGCATGAGTGATTCTGAGCTATGTATATATTATGGAATGAATTCAAGTAATTTGGAGCTTTGAAGTCTGAGTAAAAGCACAAGGAATCGAGCTGGGATCGTGTTCAGGGATCAACAGATGATAGTTAAGAACAAAACGGAGAATCGAGCGGGCATACGACACATTCTCTAGTAAAATGCACATAACATTTCGCTTAGAACTCCGTTTAGGCTCCACAATATATCGTTGGAAAGCTATTTGAAAGGGCTATAATTTTCATGTTTTGCATTTTAGTGAATTCCCAATATCGCGCCGCACAGTGCGCCGCATCTGTGCAATTTTCCAACGGTCTCAGAAAATATCTCTCTGAACTTCCCCACTGCCGCACTGCACCGTAAGCCGCAACGTACGGTGCGCCTATGCAAATTTTACAGAGCCACAGTCCTATTTCGTGCTAGGAAAAGGTGTTTCGTCGGAGCCCGACCCTACTTGGTATAAATACATGTAAAAACACTATTTTGAAGGAGAGGCGACATACTTTTGACATAATTTAGACCTAAGGAGACCGGGGATTCGACATAAAGAGGCAAGTACACGTTAGGAGCAAGGGGGAAAATTATTCTACGAGTTTTTTACTTCCTTCTTCCTATTTCCATTATTGGTTATGAATTCTAGTATTGTATTTTTGCATACTATTATGAATAGATAATTTGTTATCTAGGGTTTTGATGGAACTTCTTGAAGGATGAATTTTTGTTATGTTTTAATATAATTTAACCTTTGAATTTGTTTATTTTTTCAACTACGTGCTTATTTCAGTTGATTGAATGGCCATCGATTGACTGTGCCTATTAATTATGTGTTGCTTGAGAAAGGATACATATTTAGGTGGTTGTTCAGCAACGTTACTCCTAACCATGTGAGAAATCAATACAACGGGTTTAAAGGCAGGTTTAGTAATAACAAAGCCTTGGCGTGGTCATAATGAGTGGTTAGATAAAGCCAAATAGTGTAGTTTGAGAGAATATATCTAGTAAATTATTGTAGTTTCTCGAGAGATAATTACAGCACTTAAAGTGCTCACGATCAGTAGAGAATACATAGGCGAAATTGTAGAAAACATAGCAGGAATAATTCCAATATTTTGGAAAATCATAACTCTAGACCTCCTATATTTAATCTCCAACCCTTAGTTTCTTCAGTTGTTAATTTACTGGTTTAGTTTCTTAGTTAATTAGTTAGATAAAAAAATATTATAACTTAGGAATTTATTCGAGCTTGTCTTTCGAGTGATACTGAACAGTTATAGTGAAACCTTAGTTCTATGTGGGATTCGACTCCGGACTTTTAGACTGGATTATATTTGCAACGACCACTTATCCTTTTTAGGACTAGAGTTGGGCGTGATCAAATTTTTGCGCCGTTGCCGGGGAACTAACGGTGTAGTTGTAGTTGAAGTTGTATATATTGCTAGGTTTCAAGTTTGAACTTTTATTTTATTTTATTTTGTTTTTTTTATTTTATTATAACTGTTGATTTGAGAAACATGACATCTTGGAATTATAACAATTTAGGTATAGATAATTCTACTATTGATCCTCATACATATTGTGAAGGAAACCACCGGTATCATAATCATCAAAATATTTTCGAGAACGAGTTATGTGCACCAACTCAATCTTATTTGTGGAATGTGTGTGATGTGCGTGGTGGTAAAAATGGTCACTTTCATGGTTGTACTTATATTTCTTATCTTCCCCCAACCCTTTACTATAATGGTTATACCTTTTCTTGTGAAATTAATAGGAATAAAAAGCGTGAGAATGTAGACCTGAAGGAAATCAAAGATATGTTAAAATGCTTTTTGGAACAAAATAATGAGAAACAATTGCAGATAGAAAGGCAAGAGGCAATTATGCGCAACTTGGAGGCTCAACTGAATCAAGTGGTTGAAGCTTTTAATGCTCAGTAAGTCAATTTTGAGGATATGAGCCAAGAAGGTCGTGAAGTTGAGGTGCTAATTGAGGAGGTCAGAGTAGAACATCAACAACCTAGCCAACTACAATTTGAGGATGTGGATGTTGAAGACGTGAGAATAGAGTCAGCCAAGGACATTGAGGATATAAATTTTGTTGACTCTAGTATCATTGATGTTGAGGATGCTGAAAGTCTTGAATGTAACGACCCGACCGGTCGTTTCAATCCCTAGCATGTCGTTCAGCAATATGAGGCCATGAGCAGCTTTATTTCAGGTATTGTGACCTGTTCGCATGGTCGGAATTTAAATTCAGGAAGATCGGAGTTAAATTTAAATGAAAATTCTCATTTGAGAAGCTTAAAGTTGAAAGAATGAACTAGAATTAGAACTTTGAGTAAACGACCTCGGAATCATGATCTTAAGGTTCCAGCAGGTTCGTATGATGATTTCGGACTTGGGCGTGTGCCCGGATTGGGTTTTGGATAACCCGGAAGCATTTTGGCTCTTATTGTAAAAGTTAGCATTTTAGAAGGAATTTCTTAAGTTTGGCTTGAAGTGCATTTCAGTGTTATCGATGTCCGTTTGGGGTTCCTAGTCTGTGAATGGCTCCGTATGGTGATTCTGGAGTTGAGAGCGTGATCGGAAGTGAATTCGTAGGTCTGTAGGTCATTTTGGAGCCATTTGGCTAAAGATAGAAATTTGAAGGTTTTTGAGAAGTTTGACCAGAGGTTGACTTTTTGATATCGGGGTCGGAATCCGATTTCGGAAGTTGGAGTAGGTTCGTAATGTCAAATATGACTTGTGCGCAAAATTTGAGGTCAATCGGACGTGATTTGA
Source organism: Nicotiana glauca (assembly GCA_026770625.1). Taxonomy (NCBI): domain Eukaryota; kingdom Viridiplantae; phylum Streptophyta; class Magnoliopsida; order Solanales; family Solanaceae; genus Nicotiana; species Nicotiana glauca. The sequence goes on along the minus strand of MU750849.1, from coordinate 76,380 downwards.
TAGGTCTAAACATCGGAAATAGAAGTTGGAAAGTTCAAAGTTCATAAAGCTTGAATCGGGGTGTAATTCATGGTTTTAGCATTGTTTGACGTGATTTGAAGCTTCGAGCAAGTTCGTAATGTGTTATGGGATTGGTTGGGGTCCTGGGGGCCTCGAGTGGATTCCGGGTGGTTAACGGATAAAAAAAATAGAATTTTTGGAGAGCAAAGGCTGCTGGTTGCTGGTATATCCGCTTCTGTGGAAGAGGGACCACAGAAGCAGCCCCGCAGAAGCGGTTGAGGGAACCGCAGAAGCGATTTTTGGTTTGAGCTGCAAGATCCACAGATGTGGTTTGTTTTTCACAGAAGTGGACTGCATCTGCGAGAGGAGAGCCGCAAAAGCGGAAAGGCTGGGCATGAGAGGGAGCGGCAAAAGCGGCGCATATTCTGCAGAAGCGGAAGCGAGCCAAGGGCCACAGGTGCGAAAAAGTCTGGAGGCAGTGAGTTGTTTTAAAAATCAGATTTTGGCCATTTCTCTCATAATTTTCATGGCTTGGGCGATTTTTGGGGAGCTTCAAGAGAGGGTTTTCATCATCTATGATAAGGTATGTTATCCCCACCTATTGTGAGTTAAAAACGTCAACAATGTGTGGATTTAAGCATGAAATCTTGTAGAAATATTTGGGGTTTTGGTAGAAAGACCTAGAAAATTATAATCTTGGATTTTAGCCACGATTTGAGTATGGAATTAAGAGAAAATAATATATTTGAGTTCCTAAGGTTATGGGTAAACTTTATATTCGAAAAGTTTTGGATTCCGGGCATGTGGGCCCGAGGGCGTTTTGGTTAACTTTCCAATCGAGGTTGGGAATTTCTATAAATTAGATTCTAATGAATAATTGAGCATATATTAATGGATTTGTATCATCATTGACTAGTTTTGGAGCATTGTGCGTTGGTGCAAGTCTTCGGAGGAATATAGAATGCCGGTTTTGAGTCTTCGAAGCGAGGTGAGTCTTCTTTCTAATCTCGTGAGGGGGAATTTACCCCAAAGGTGAAGTAATTGATTATGTGCTCCTATTTGTGGGGGCTATGTATGCACGAGGTGACGAGATTCCGTGCGTAGCTACTATTATGCTATTGTCGGGGTAGTTAGGACCCAAAAGCATGTTATACTTGGATTACTGTGAACCCATTGATAATTTGAATTGTTTAAATCACCTTGAATTGGTAAAGGAATTTGAAAAAGAGATTTAATATTAAATTCTCCCTGAAATGTTAAAAAAAGAAATTTATCTATTTGGTTGATTATCCCTTATAAGCTCTTGACTTCCTACTTGAGCATGTATTATATATGTGCCTGCGTCGCATGGATGATTCGCGAGCAGGATATGTGTTTATTTATGGAACGGGCCGAACGCCTCGGTAAAAATAGATGCATCTATGCTACGGGCCGCTCGACCCTCGGCAGTGCACAATTTACATTTCTGTTAGAGCGGGCCGTCAACCTCGGCATGATTTGCGCATGTTTATCTATTACTTGAAAATTGTAAATGTCGAATTGGCCCTACGTGGATTGATATAAACTGATAAGATAATAAAGAACAGACTTTAGAAGCTCTTGATTTATTGTTGAAGGTGTTTACCTATTTTTCTGGCTTTGCAATCAGAACTTTTATACAAATCCATGATTTTCCTCGTACTTATAGAATATTTCTAATAAACCTCTAGTGAGTGTCAGAGTTGGACATCTCGTCTCTACCCCTTCGGGATTAGGCGGGATACTCATTGAGTACACGTTGATTACGTACTCATACTACACTTCTGTGCATTTCTGTTGCACAGGTATATATACCCCTAGCAGCCAATTGGGCATAGCAGCATGGATGATGCTGGGATTAGGTGAGCTGCATCATTTGAGGCGACCGCAGCTAGAGTAGTTCCTTCCAATGTATTGTATTTACTTTCCACCTACTGTATTCCGACGGATATTGTATTTTTATTTCTCTTATCAGTAGTTGCTCATGTACTTGTGACACCGGGTTCTGGGATGGTTTGGAGTATTGTATTAATTGCTTAACCTTCAAATTTGATTTGAAAATACATTCTTTAAATTATCTAAATAATAAAGGAAAAATCATGTATTTCAAAGGTGTTAAAATGAGACTAACTTAAAGTGTTTGAGTTGGCTGGCCTGACAGAGGTGTCCGGTGCCACCATGACCCTTAGTGGATTTTAGTTCATGACAACATGGTATCAGAGCCCTAAGTTCCCGCGATCTCACGAGTCATGAGCAAGTCTAGTAGAGTCTCGCGGATCGGTACGGAGACGTCTGTACTTATCCTCGGGAGGCTGCAGGACTGTTAGGAGTACTTCCTTTCTTGATTTCCGTGCGGTTCGATTCCTTTGAGGCGTATGCCTTTAATTCCTTCTCACTCAATCTTACGCGATGGGAGCGCTTGTCTTAAATCAAAAATTGAAGGATTGTAGTGGCACTACAAATGTGGTGCGGGATGATTCTCTTGGTATAGTTGATTGGACTATTATAATCGCATTTTGGAGGAATATTCTATTGTTTCAACTCAGTAACAGAACTTCTAAGAGCCTTGAGGTTAGGCACAGGTTGCCATGATGCTATGAGCGATTATTCCGCAGTGTTGTTGTAATGGTAGGGTGTTGCCCAAGTATCAGGGCAGTGAATCAATTTAAGGGAGGTTTACTCAGTGTGTAATCAAGGGATTCAGTATTTTACTCCCAGCAGGGGAAAGTCAATCGAACTAAGGATGGCCAGATGGGGACTGGTGGAAGTAATGAAACGTGGTAATTGCAAGCGTGGTAGAGTTCTTCTCTATATGGAGGTGCTGCTTCCCTAATTGAATGCTTCAAGCTTGTCAGTGTTATGATCTGCTACAATTTGCCTTGGGGCAAGATATTGTGAAATATTATTGAAGATACAACTGTCAGATATCGCATGATGCGGTGGTCTAAGATCGAATCAGGATTTCTAATGTTGACGACTCGATAAAGATGACCTTTGGAAAGGTTTAAAGTTAGCAACAATGGTGGATTCAAGTGCCACGAAGATAGATTTTTATTTGAGGCAACAATTGAGCAGCAAAGTATGAGGAAGGACATGTGGAAAGTGCCAGGCGGTGTTTAAAATTTCTAGAAGGACAACTATGAGAAGCAAGGTCGAGTGACCGATTAAGGAAATGAGTTCCGCCAAAGTGGGAGAGTGGCGAGGGTTGCATATGGGCTTGGTAGTAGGATGACTACGTGCCTTAAAGAGAGTTTGGATTGAATTGGGAATTTTAATGATTGGTGATTGAAGCCTGCAGGTATGATGTGAAGTATGGGCTATTATGCAGCAGAAGATTGATATGGCAGAAAGGAGCTGCTTGAAATGGCGGAGGGTGTAGCATAACCCTGAATTGGAAGGATATTGCCGCACATTTTATTGATGTCCGCGGGGGGCGAATGTACTTGTGCAACTGGAAGGTGAGCTCGGACTCAAGATGGGCTATTGGTGTCATAGTGAATGTACCCCGTGCAGCAGCGTGGGAAGATGTCGGGAGGTGATTCCCCTAGGTGGGTTATTCCCCGTGAGCAGGTTAGCGGTCGCGTGGTTGGCGAAGCTTCTGCAAAGAATTATATTGGTTGTTCAACAAAGAGATCGGTCGTGCGAATGTGTTTAATGGTTCAGAATATGAAAGATGGGGATTTACAGGAAGATTCCGCGAAATTTTGATAACTTATGGCGCGAGTTTATGTCAATAAGAGGTAAAAAGGGTCGGGCGAACTCAAGAATGGTGAAATGATGGCTTCAAGCTAAGTGGGAGAGTCCCACCGCCTGTGATTGGCCTGTATGATTAACTAATTGCATGATTTCTGGTTATTAGCATATTGATGGATTATCTCAACTATGAGAAAAGACCATGAGTGGTAATTCGAGCAAATGAATTGTTGGAGGCATGCGATGGTTGGCCTTATTGGCTCATGTCCGGACTTGGGAAAAGGTTTAGGATTTATGCCTGGTATAGATACAGGTTTCAAGGGAGTGGTTCTGCGAGGTGCTTCGTTGAGAGGGTATTAATGTGCTAGAAGATTCATGGAGTTGATTATATTCGGGACCAAGTCAGAGCGGGTGGCTCTCAGTAACGGTCCTAGTGGGTTCAAGAGGTAAAGTGTGGTACCTAATGATGTTGGGCTTGTAGGTACAACTAAGAATCAAGCTTTGTAGCAGCTTATGAGAAGGTGCCCAGAATGTTCTATGATGTGTTACCTTGTGGTGTAGCATTTGAGAAATGTGAAATAATTCGTGAGATTTGAGACAACATGGTCTCTCAATTCAAGGTCACTCGGGGTGAGTGTAGAGGGAGTATGTTATGCGTTGAAGAGAATTAGTATTATTTCCAAAGCAATCAAGGATAAATTGGAGGGAAAGGGATTGATTAGCCATAGTTGAATTTGGCATGTTGGAGCCTGTGGTCCGTTCATTCAGCGTGATCGAGTTATGTGTTTGATTTGTGGTGGTACGTGTGAGGTTTGTCGGCCGCCGTGATTGAGGATTTATCAGGGGCATTCTTCTGTTATGGCTCGTTAAGTGAGAGCGGATTTTGGAAGGGCTATGGTGGCTTGGACCACTACTTGCAGATTTGCACATTCTACGGTTATGGGAAATTATCGGTGTATCGCTATGATTCTCCTGAAGTGAGTTAAGTGCAAGGTTCTTATACGATGAAATGTGAAAATATTAATGAATTCGGAGTTATGATGAAAATCGTATTCTATCGTATGTTGGCACGTTGGGTGCAACGAGTAGCATGGAGATGCTAAGTGAGGATCAAGGTTGCAGTTCGGTGTTGACAAGGATGTCACGGGCTCGGATGAGCAAGGAAAGGGTTGAATGATTAGAGTAAATTGGTATTGTCCTCAGCGTCACCTGAGATCGATGTGTTGTGAAGAGGTTATGCATCTGAGTTAAGGATTCTGGATCGCTTTTCAGCATTAGTACGTCTGATGGTTTAAATGTACGGACCCGTTATTTATTTCGGAAGATTGTGGGAACGTGTTCCATGGGAAGATTGTACCAGTGTGGCATGTAGCCACTTGTTTGACTAAAGATTTAAATCAAGTATGAGGAATTTGGGTAATATCATTGCCTTGAGAATTTATGCCGGGAGGGCACCTTANTAAATGTGAATTTGGGCTTTATAGCAGGCCAGCTGTGTTCATTTTAGTAATGCGCTCCTTATGGAGTAGTCAGGGTGTCATCTCGTTGCCAAATATTTCATGAAGTGATACATTGTGCCGTATGAGTTTTGAGACGGCCTGAGAAATTATGTATGTGTTGAGGTTCCGCGTTGCGATGGTATTATGTGAGCATGATGACTATTGAGGTTTAGATCTTGTATCACACCTCAGATGTGCTTGAGTTTGTAGCTTATCCCGCTATATGTTACCTCAGGGATGGCATTATGCACTTAGCGTGCTTGTGACCTAGATTCGGTACTTTATTGCAATGAGCAAATTAGCTCGATGTGCATCTCCTTATGTGAGTTCTACGTATGAATCGGGTGGCACGCCGCCATGGTTATATTGTGAGGATCAAGTGGCACGCCGCCATAGTTATATTGTGAGGATCGGATGGCATGCCGTAGTTATGCTGTGTAGATCGGGTTGGACGCCGCAACAGTGTGATGATGAGTGTAGCTTTCTATATGCTAATTTTTTTATGTCCTGCTTCCTAATTTCTAAGGAAAGTCTGTAGTAGTGCGGGAGTTAGGTAATTCCTTCCAGAGTTCGATTTCATATTTGTGTTGTGATCAGATTGGTGGTCTATTGGCACATTGTGGCGTCATATGAGACTTGTGATCGCATTCGGAGTGGCTAATTGCCTGAGCAGTTCGTACTGGGTCAGATGAGATTGTGGGATTTAGGATCAGTGCAATCTGATTATATGAAGAATATTAAGGAGCGAAGATCATTATTTGGTTCAGTAATGTTTCTTGTCAGAAGTATAGACTTGATGGTTGTTTGACTCGATAGTAGATCATGAATTTCGGCATCTCATCCGTCGTGGCGGTATTGTAATAGTTAGAGTAAGACCTATGTAGGTCATGAGTTGCAATGGGAGCATCGGATTCGTGGAATTTCGATTAATTCAAACAGAAATGTTATTGTGGTCCTATGAGTAAAGTGATGCAAAGTGTGAATTCAGCAGAGTTATGCAGTTATGTTTGAGTACAACGTATAGTGATTGATACGATGATCGTATGATTGGAAACAGGCCTGGCATAGAATTTCGGATGTTGGAATTGGGCTCTAAGGCTTATTTGCTTGAATAAAAGGGAATATCCTCAGAATTTATCGAGCCAATGTGCTCAGCTAAGTTGTGGTAGCACGGGGAGGTGCATAAGAAGTTAAACATCAATTTCAGACTACTTCAGTATAGTTCTCAGCATGTTCGAGGACGAACGTATGTTTAAGTGGGAGAGAATGTAACGACCCGACCGGTCGATTCAAGCCCTAGAACGTCGTTCAGCAATATGAGGCCATGAGCAGCTTCATTTCAGGTATTGTGACCCATTCGCATGGTCGGAATTTAAATTCAGGAAGATCGGAGTTAAATTTAAATGAAAATTCTCATTTGAGAAGCTTAAAGTTGAAAGAATGAACTAGAATTAGAACTTTGAGTAAACGACCTCGGAATCAGGATCTGAAGGTTCCAGCAGGTTCGTATGATGATTTCGGACTTGGGCGTGTGCTCAGATTGGGTTTTGGATAACCCGGAAGCATTTTGGCTCTTATTGTAAAAGTTAGCATTTTAGAAGGAATTTCTTAAGTTTGGCTTGAAGTGCATTTCAGTGTTATCGATGTACGTTTGGGGTTCCTAGTCTGTGAATGGCTCCGTATGGTGATTCTGGAGTTAAGAGTGCGATCGGAAGTGAATTCGGAGGTCCGTAGGTCATTTTGGAGCCATTTGGCTAAAGATAGAAATTTGAAGGTTTTTGAGAAGTTTGGCCGGAGGTAGACTTTTTGATATCGGGGTCGGAATACGATTCCGAAAGTTGGAGTAGATCCGTAATGTCAAATATGACTTGTGCGCAAAATTTGAGGTCAATCGGACGTGATTTGATAGGTCTAAACATCGGAATAGAAGTTGGAAAGTTCAAAGTTCATAAAGCTTGAATCGGGGTGTAATTCATGGTTTTAGCATTGTTTGACGTGATTTGAAGCTTCGAACAAGTCCGTAATGTGTTATGATATTGGTTGGTATGATTGGTTGGGGTCCCGGGGGCCTCGGGTGGATTCTAGGTGGTTAACGGATCAAAAAAATGGAATTTTTGGAGAGCAAAGGCTGTTGGTTGCTGGTATATATCCGCTTCTGTGGAAGAGGGGCCGCTAGTGGTTGAGGGAACCGCAGAAGCGGTTTTTGGTTTGAGCTGTAGGATCCACATATGCAGTTCGTTTTCCGCAAAAGCGAACCGCATCTACGAGCGGAGAGCCGCAAAAGCGGAAAGACTGGGCATGAGGTGGAGCCGCAAAAGCGGCGCATATTCCGCAGAAGCGGAAGCGCAGAAGCGAGCGTAGGGCCGCAGGTGCGAAAAAGTCTGGAGGCAGTGAGTTGTTTTGAAAATCGGATTTTGGCCATTTCTCTCATAATTTTCATGGCTTGGGCGATTTTTGGGGAGCTTCAAGAGAGGGTTTTCATCATCTATGATAAGGTATGTTATCCCCACCTATTGTGAGTTAAAAACATCAACTATGTATGGATTTAAGCATGAAATCTTGTAGAATTATTTGGGGTTTTGGTAGAAAGACCTAGAAAATTATAATCTTGTATTTTAGCCACTTTGAGTATGGAATTAAGAGAAAATAATATATTTGAGTTCCTAAGATTATGAGTAAACTTTATCTTCGAAAAGTTTTGGATTCCGGGCACGTGGGCCCGAGGGCGATTTGGTCAACTTTCCAATCGGGGTTGGGAATTTCTATAAATTAGATTCTAATGAATAATTGAGCATATATTAATGGATTTGTATCATCATTGACTAGTTTTGGAGCATTGTGCTTTGGCGTAAGTCTTCGGAGGAATATAGAATGCCGGTTTTGAGTCTTCGGAGCGAGGTGAGTCTTCTTTCTAATCTCGTGAGGGGGAATTTACCCCATAGGTGAAGTAATTGATTATGTGCTCCTATTTGTGGGGGCTACGTACGCACGAGGTGACAAGAGTCTGTGCGTAGCTACTATTATGCTATTGTCCAGGTAGTTAGGACCCAAAAACATATTATACTTGGATTACTGTGAACCCATTGATAATTTGAATTGTTTAAATCACCTTGAATTGATAAAGGAATTTAAAAAAGAGATTTAATATTAAATTCTCCCTGAAATGTTAAAAAGAGAAATTTGTCTATTTGGTTGATTATCCCCGATAAGCTCTTGACTTCCTACTTGATCATGTATTATATGTGTGCCTGCGTCGCATGGATGATTCGCGAGCAGAATATGTATTTTTTTATGGAACGGGCCGAACGCCTCGGTAAAAATAGATGCATCTATGGTACGGGCCGCTCGACCCTCGGCAGTGCACAATTTATATTTTTGTTGGAGCGGGTCGTCGACCTCGGCATGATTTGCGCATGTTTATCTATTACTTGAAAATTGTAAATGTGGAATTGGCCCTACGTGGCTTGATATAAACTGATAAGATAATAAAGAACAGACTTTAGAAGCCCTTGATTTATTGTTGAAGGTGTTTACCTGTTTTTCTGGCTTCACAATCAGAACTTTTATACAAATCCATGATTTTTCTCGTACTTATAGAATATTGCTAATAGACCTCTAGTGAGTGTTAGAGTTGGACATCTCGTCTCTACCCCTTCGGGATTAGGCGGGATACTCACTGAGTACACGTTAATTACGTACTCATACTACACTTCTGTGCATTTCTGTTGCACAGGTATATATACCCTTAGCAGCCTATTGGGCGTAGCAGCATGGATGATGCTGGGACTAGGTGAGCTGCATCATTTGACGCGACCGCAGCTAGAGTAGTTCCTTCCAATGTATTGTATTTACTTTCCGCCCACTGTGTTCCGGCGGATATTGTATTTTTATTTGTCTTATCAGTAGTTGCTCATGTACTTGTGACACCGGGTTCTGGAATGGTTTGGAGTATTGTATTAATTGCTTAACCTTCAAATTTGATTTGAAAATATATTCTTTAAATTATCTAAATAATAAAGAAAAAATCCTGTATTTCAAAGGTATTAAAACGATACTAACTTAAAGTATTTGAGTTGGCTGGCCTGACAGAGGTGTCCGGTGCCACCACGACCCTTAGTAGATTTTGGGTCGTGACACTGAAGTTCATGTGTGTGAGCGCATTGGTCTTCACTCCAAACATTATTTTACATTGTGCTTGGATGACGATATGGAAATAGAGTCATCCGAGCCGATTGAGAAGTCAATGAATGAGGAACATGGTGCCTACATTCTGAAATTTTTCTTGCCAGAAAGACAGGACTACATACCTAATCAAAAAGCCAAAAAGTGTAGAATAGTACAACGGTTGCTTGGGCCAATTAGATTTGTTCCTCCACCCCTGGGGTATAGCCGAAAACTTGATGCCAAATTGGGGGTTCTCATAAGCTCAAGGTAGAGGCAGAAAGTGATTCACGTCGTGCCACGATGTTAAATCAAGCGCTTGTTGGGACGCAACCCGGCTTAACTACTTTATTTATTTATTTTTTTATAATTCTTTTTAATTGTATTATTTTTATAATGTCAATTTTTGATTTTCCAGTAGCATTGAAATCAAAACTATTGGATGAATGTAACAACAAACCAGATGGTTAGAACTAAGTGCGAGGTACCCGCACGAAGGACCAAGTATGAGTACCCCATGAGCTGCTAGTACTTCGGCCTTTTGCCTATCAAGGAGTTTCTTTTACCCTCTTTAGTTATGATGTGCATTGGGGACAATGCACAATTTTAAATGTGGGATGAGGAGATTGTTTGGGTGACTTTCTATGCTACTTTAGCTGTGTTAGTTTAATTGAATAATGCTTTTTTTTAATAAAAAGATTGGACTTTTCCCGACAATGGATATCCTAGACAATTTTCTTGAGTGATTTAAGTCTAAAGAAAAAAAAAGACAAAAAGATTTTCTTTTGTTAGATAGTGTAGCAATTTTTCTTTGGTTTTTCTTTGTGCTGCGGTTCTTTTTCAAGAGTTTTGTTTGAAGTGAGTGTAGTTATTTTTTTTTACTTTTTTTTTAGGAATATGAGCCATTGCGCTGCTTTTTGAATTGAAGCAATCTCTTGACTTTGTTATGCCTTGAGAATAGTGAATACTTTGGTTGTGACGCTTAGACTCATTTTTTGACTCTTGTATGTGTATCTTAAATTGTCTCTTCAAAAAAGACTGGAATTAGCTACAAACGTTGTCGCTAATCTGTCGCTAAAATGCTCATAGCTAGCAGAATTTCTTGATAATCCGTTGCTAATCTGTCGCTAAATGAGATCAGGGACGAATTTTTCTATTTAGCTGTAGAATTTGCCCTTCACTAAAATCTATTTTTTTTAGCAGTGTGTATGATCTTAACTTTGCTTAACTGTTTTGACTAGAGTGTCTTGATGAACCCGATCCTGAGTGAGTTATGTGCCATGTGTGTGTGAGGTTTGGGTGTTATTCTGTGCATTGCAATTGATGCCTAGAACTTGCCCCGTGCGTTTGGAAAGCGAAATAGTAGTTTTGTTCAGTTTTGGAAGTGATATAGGCGTTACTTTGTTGAGCCAGAGTTGTATATTTTACCCGCCTAATTGTAATGTATTGTAGTTAACCATTTGAACCTGTAATATTATTTTTTTGGCAACCACATTACAAGCATTACCCATTTATTTGAATTAATCATCTATTTGAACCATTTCACCTCTCATGAGCACATGAATTGTTATAAAATTTGTAAACTTTAAAGTGTGTGGTGGTTGGTTTGGCTTTGAGTGGAACTAATGAAATAAGGAGAAAGGTCCACCGTTTTAAAAAAGTAAGAGACACTTAAATTGAACAAAAAAAAGAAAAAAAAAAGTAGAATTGTTGTGAAAAATATTCCTTGATAAGTGGTGGCTCTTGACGTAAGTGTGTCTAAAGAAGTATGGAGTTAATATATAGTGATGTGAAGGTGGAGTCATTGTTTGACATAAATGTGGGCTTTTAAATGTTAAAGTGTATGTATTAAAGTTCTTAGGTAGGTGTAACCACTCTTATATCTAAATGTATCCTACCCCATCCCGCAGCCTACATTACAACCAAATAAAGTCCTACTTGATACTAAACTGAATGAGCTCAATTAGTAGAGAGCTCAATTGGTAGAGTAGTACACTACGGGCAAGCCTATTGTGCGACTTTTGTGGCATATGAATGTTATTTTTGAAAGTGAGTGAATTCTTTCTATCTTGAGTTCCTAAGTGTTCTTAAATTTCATCGTGTGGAACTACTCTCGTTTGTTGTGTAAGGGCACTTGATTCATGAAGGAAAGGTAATTTCAGTGACCTCTACGTTAGAGTAAGTGGGTGAGTTGTGAATGATACGTGGTACTTGTGAGTCTTGAGGTGAAGATGTTACTCTTTTGTGCTTAGTCTATTTTAAATATTCTTGGTGTGATGAGTTAGAGAATTGTTTAAAAAGGTCGTGTCTATATAAAGTGTAGTTTGATTGCTCGAGTACGAGGGATGTTTTAAGTGTGAGGTGTTGATGATAGGTTATAATTACGTATTTTAATCGCTTATTACACTCTAATTTACTGCACTTTAATTGAGTTTGAGCTTTAATTGCTAGTGTTTTGCACTAATTGTGTATATTATGCCTTGCAGGAGTGATTCCGAGCTATGTGAATATTATGGAATGAATTCAAGTGATTTGGAGCTAGTCTGAGTAAAAGCCCAAGAAATCAAGCTGGAATCATGTTCAAGGATCAAGGGATGATAGTTAAGAACGAAACAGTGAATCGAGCGGGCATACGACACATTGTCTAGTAAAATGCACATAACCTTTCGCTTAGAATTCCGTTTGGGCTCCACAATATATCGTTGGAAAACTATTTGAAAGGGCAACAACTTTAATGTTTTACATTTTTGCGAAGGGAAAAAGGCCATTATTAACCCTGTACTTTTGAAAATCATCCACGTTCGTCCCCCGTTACACTTTAGGTTTAATCTCCACCTTAACGTTAATAAAGTCTATACAATTGCCCCTAACCCTAATACCCGTCCAAGTGGCAGCTGACCCGATCTTTTTATTCAAACTCAGCTACCAATTCAGATTTCACGAACTTATTAGACCCAAACCCAACGTCCATTTAGTCCCCCATAACCCAATTTCAGTCAAACAAATTTGACACATACCCAGCGTCTTCTTCTCCCCCAAAATAAACTCCATTGCTAAAACCTTCCATCAGACTGAAATCTTCCCAAAAAATCCTCTTTATTTTATTGTCGTTGTTGCTTTGGTTGTTAAATGTCACAAACTAGTTGTTCATCACAGATTAGGTGTCGTTGTTGCATTATAGCCAAACACTTCACTTCGTCTACTCCATATAACCCTGGAAGAAAATTATACAAATGTTCGAGGCCCAAGGTTACCATATTTTTCAGTTCTCTTCTTTTTTTTTTTTTAAATTTTATTTCAATTTTGAAACTTATATCTTCTTTTTGATTTATGTTTGACAGGCTAATTCAAGTGGGTTTTGGGAATGGGAAGATGAAATCTTCCGGCGAAGTGATTGGACTAAATTAAAGATGTAACATCGTTGATTGAGGAGATTAAGATGCAAAGGGACAAATTGAATGAAGAAGTAATTGCTATGAAGGCTATACATCAATATGAAGTGGATAAAGTTGTGAAGTTGGAAGATAAACTTGCAAAGATGAGGATGTTGCTTATGATTTCTTGGGGATTGTTTATTGGTTATTTTGTGGCCTCGATGATGAAGTAACTATTTAGCAAATTCAAAGTTGCTGATATTGAGTTTTATATGTGTAGCCATGTTGTACTAGTATTTGTATATTCTTTGATTATGATGTTGTAGTAGTATTTGTTGTGAAGGGGACTTTTTCTTTATTGTATACTCCAGCTATTAAGCATGTTTGTTTTCTTTATAAGATAGGTTTGGTTGTTCCTAAACTTGTTCTTTGTTTGCTTTCTAAATAACTACACCCAAGTGCAAAATTGAAAAACAAAACTAACAAACTACAGCAACAAGCTGCAGATAACTAGATACAAAGCTTTAAAATTGAAACATTTAAAAATGGAAAACTAGAAAACTAAATACCATATTATGTAGATGTAAAAATTGCTAACTACACAACTAGAATTCCATAATTGAAAATGGTACACCAACTGTCAACATTCATAACATTAATAGCATTCACCTACATTCACCAACTATCAACATTCATAAAGTGAGTTTATAAGACAGTTGGATACCATATTATAACCCCAAAAAGATGTCTAACATCTAGCTATATCATGGCATCCAACTGTCACAACTAAACAACCACAATCAAAATATAAAGTTTACTAACATGGCAGTAATTACAACATATCCAAAAAATTATAAATGTTCACTACTTGAAGCAAAGTCCCGTCATTTTTGCTCCTTACCACTACCCTTTATTGCATTCAATTTCTTCAACCTTTGCTTGTTCAACTGATTTTCAGTGATGGTAGATGTTCCCAGCCATGTTAGGCCTTTTGCTGAGAAAGTAAGCTTTGAAGGCTGACTTGCACCACTTGAATCACCAATAAATCTAATTTGCCTGGTTGCAATTGGTATACTTTGCTGCCTCAGTTGGAGTCTTGTCCTTGCTTATGAGATGCTCTTTGGCCTTACAGCTATGTCAGGCTCAGGTTCTGTTGGAAGTTGTTGTTGAACAGTAGGGTTTGGCATAAAGACAAAGTTGCTGGGCTGACTGTTTTGACTTGGCTGGGGTGCTGATAAATAAAAGTCCTCTTCAGTTGGGATATCTGCAGCTACTGGTGATGTAGGATGTTCAGTAACAGGCTCATCAACCAAAATTCTTTGCTTTTTGTTCTGCTTTCTCCTTGAATTTCCACTCATTGGTTGTTTTCCTTTAGAGTGCTATTATCAAATAGAACACGATAATGTGTTAGAACAAGGCAAAAAAAAAAAAAACGAACAAGGCACACTTATATTCAACAAACAGAACAAGGCACACTTAGATTACCTTGGCACAACCCCTAGTATTATGTCCAGTTTTCCATAGTTATTACATGTCATGACTCTCCCTTTTCTGGATTGAGACCATTGCCCTTGACTATTGGTTGACTCATTTGCCTCTCTTGTTCTTTTTACTTTTGGTCTGCCAGCTTGCCTCACAAATTCAGGTGGGTCCATCTTCTGGGAGGGCCCTATCTTCCAAAACTTTTCTCCTCTCACACGTTGCAACTTATGAGAATAAGTCTAGAGATATGCCTCTTTTGAAAGAAACCAGCGAATCTCACTTAAAGGATCTTGCTTCTTGTACAAGAGGGAACATATTGCATGAGGACATGGGATTCCACAAAGGTCCCATGTCCTACAAGTGCATTTTTTGGCCCCCGGATGGACAATACGCCTATCACTACCTTATGTCACCTCATAACCTTGGTCAGCACTGCCATTCACATGACACTTCTGTGCAATCCTCCTAAATTGGTTATACAAGTTTAGAGTCTTAGGACTGTACTCACCTCTCTACCTCATAACTTCAGTTTCATTATCATTCAACATATTCATAACCTTGATTCTTATCTCCTCTAACATCTTTATAATTGGCTTCTGTCTAGCTTGCAGTATCCATGTATTGAAGGACTCAATCAAGTTATTATCAACTGACTGGTTCTTGCAAGTAGTATAAAAAAAGGCCCTACTCCAGCAAGTAGGTGGATACCTTAACAAATCTTCAACAGCAGCTTTGCCATTATCATCCACTTGGCTCATATTCTTCAACTGATCTTGGAAGTCCTCCTCATAGGTACTCCAAGCTGCCCACCACAGAAATCATAGGTATTCCCCAGATCCCATCTCTTGCACCAATTTGCTTCTATGTGTCTAACACAAAATCTGTGTTGTGCCTCAGGAAGCACTCTTGAGATTGAGTCAATGACATATATAGGAAATAAGAAGTATAAGAATCTATATGTACAGGTTGGAAAATAATAAATTAATAAAGGGAAATAGTGAAGTAAAGTGTTCATACCTTTTGCATATCTGAGATGAAAGTGATTCCTTCACCCATCTTAAGGTCCAAAGAAATTTGCAGAAGAGTTAAAAATCACTTCCATGTGACTTTTGTTTCTTTATCCATAATAACCCAAACTAATGGATAAAAGTGGTTTGTAGAGTCTTGACCAACTTCCACCAAGAGCTGACCCTTAACTTTCCCTTTCAACAAAGTTCCATCCAACCCTATAAAGGGCCTCAACCCATTCTTAAACCCCATCTTCATTGCATAAAAACATATATACATCCTTAGGAACCTTATCTTGCCTTAAGCAAGAGCATCCTTTGACAAGTTAACTACTACATCACTTCCAGGATTACTACACTTCAATTCATTAACATATGCAACCAACTTATTATACTCATCAGTAAAACTACCTTCAATATTCTCCAAAATCAATCTTTTTGCCCTCTTACACTTTGACTCACTCACATTTACATTAAATGCAGCCTTCAAGCTTGCCCTCATCTCTTTAACCTTAATGGTTGGATTTTCTTATAACTCTCTCTTGAAGTATTCAACAATGGTCTTGGAATTAACCCTATAATTCTCATATGCAGGTTCACAAGTGTGCTCAGAATGTAAAGTCCTAAATTCAGCCCCACCCCCTGAAGTATTCCTAGATATGTGGCATACTAAAGGGCAGTCAGCTTCACAAATGTACCTAAGCCTAGTTGGGTCACTTTTAACTTGCTCTAACCCATAACCATTTGCAAGTGCATATATATATATATATATATATATATATATATATATTTATAACTTTTCTAGCTTCAGCAATGTCTTTGAATGTCATTGACCTATCCAACTCTTTATAGTCAGTTAATTTATCATTAATGTCTTTTTTCTTTTGTTTAAAAAGTTTCTCTAGTGTATCACAGTCATAGTCAGAAGAAACAACATTTTCATTGTTATCACAACTATCACTTTCATCACAATCAGTGGCATCTTTAAGTTCATCAGGTTCATCATGCTCATTGTGACGGATTATATTAGGTACATTAATACTTGGCACATAATCCTCTACAACAAATATGTTAATAACATTAAACTGTTCATTCACAAGGTCCAGTAAAGTCCTAATACCATAATCACCTTATATTTCATAATATGAACCAAAAGGACCATTAACTACTAATTGTTGGACTCCTATATACCCCAAGTTAGAAATATATTCATCTACTAAATCATTGTAGGAAAGCAAGTAAGAGTCAAAACCTTTCTTAATGTGCCGAAATTTTCTTGAGTATGTTATGAGTGGCTTCTTGACCTACTCTCCACCATAATGAAAGACTAAATCCAGTAGGATCATTGATAGTAAACTGAAAAATAAATTAGTACTGAGAAAATTAGGATTGGGAAAAAGAATAAGGACAGTTAAAATAAAGGGAAAAGGACATAAAGGTATAAAGGCATAAAGATAGTAAAATAGAATCAGCCCAATTCAATAATGCAAGTCAACATTAAGCAACCATGGATATGGGGACCATACATTAAAGTATTATATGGAATAAAGTGTCCCAGCCCCACCCTTCAATATTAAAATTCTGATTCACTTCTTTTCTATAAAAATAAATAAATAATTTGGGACCACAAATTATTATAATTGAAACCCTAAACCACCAAAAGGCTTCCAATACCAGATGAGGTACATGCAAACAAAAAGAGTAAAGAAAGGGTTTATTAATGTAAAACTACATGCAAGTGAATACAAAAGCAAAACACACACTACCGGCTTGAAATTATCGTCAAAGAGAGAAGTGAAAACCTTAACCAACAAAGAAATATTCAGTAAACCATAACTTAAATAAATACAAAATCAGAAAAAATTAGAAACCCTATGACAACTAAAAACACCTATCAACTTCAAAAATTGAAAAAGAAATGGGTTTATGAAAACTCTAACTCAGAAAAGGGTTTCTGAAAGGGATTCGAAAAACTTTTTTTGGAATTTTTTTGGGATAACTCAAGATAAGAGATTAAACTAACAGAAAAATCTCTTACCTTGCTTGAAATCGCCACTCTTCTGCAAGGATCCTGACCGATTTTGATTCTCGTTTTTTCTTTGAAATACCAGAAGGTTCGAGCAATGAGTGAATAAGCTGTTTTCAGACGGGTTTAATCTATTGATTTGATGGATTTTCGGTTATGGGTTACGGGTCAGTAAGATTTGATAGTAGGGTTGGGTTTGGGTCTAATAAGTTAGTGAAATATCAGTTGGCAGCTTAGTTGTCAGCTGAGTTGGAATAAAAAGATGGGGTTAGCTGCCACTTGGACGGGCGCTAGGGTTAGGGGTAATTGTATAGAATTTATTAACGGTAAGGTGGATATTAAACCTAAAGTGTAGAGGGGGACAAACGTGGATGATTTTCAAAAGTAAAGGAATAATAATGGCCTTTTTCCCTTTGTCGAATTACCACTACCGCACCGAACAGTGCGCCTCATATGTGCAATTGCCCAACAGTCTCAGAAAATAGCTCTCTGAACTTCCCCACTACCACGCCGCATTATGCGCATAAGCGTGTGGCGCGCCTGTGCAAACTTTACAGAGCCAGAGTCCTATTTCACGTAGGAGAAGGTGTTTAGTCTAGGCCCGACCCTACTTGGTATAAATACATGTAAAAATACTATTTTGAAGGAGAGGAGATATACTTTTGACATAATTTAGAACTAAAGAGGCTAAAGAGACCGGGGATTCGATCGGAGGCAAGAACATACTAGGAGCAAGGCGGAGAATTATTCTACGAGTTTTTCACTTCCTTCTTCCTATTTTCATTATTGGTTATGAATTCTAGTATTGTATTTTTGCATACTATTATGAATAGCTAATTTGTTATCTAGGGTTTTAACGAAACCTCTTGGAGGATTAATTCCAGATCTTGTTATGTTTTAATATAATTTAACCTTTGAATTTGTCTATTTTTTCAACTATGTGCCTATTTCAGTTGATTGAATGGTCATCGATTGACTGTGCCTATTTATTGTGCGTTGCTTGAGAAAGGATACATATTTAGGTGGCTGTTGAACAGTGTCACTCCTAACGTATGTGAGACATCAATACAACGGATTTAAATGCATGTTTAGAAATAACAAAGCCTTGACATGGTCATAATGAGCGGTTAGATAAAACCAACTAGCGTAGTTTGAGAGAATATGTCTAGTAAATTATTATAGTTGCTCGAGAGAAAATTACGGCACCTAAGGTGCTCACGATCAGTAGAGAATACATAGGCAAAATTGTAGGGAACATAGCAGGAATGATTCCAACATTTGGAAAAATCATAACTCTAGACTTCCTTTATTTAATCTCCAACCCTTAGTATCTTTAGTTGTTAATTTACTGCTTTAGTTTCTTAGTTAATTAAATAGATAGAAAAAACTTAATAGTATAACTTAGACATTGTTCGAGCTTGTCTTCTGAGTGATATTGAATAGTTATAGTGAAACCTTAGCTCTCTGTGAGATTCGACTCCGAACTTTTAGACTGGATTTTATTTGCAGTGACCGCTCATCCTTTTTAAGACTAAAGTTTGGGCGTGATCACCTTCACTTCTCCGATGATTTCGGTCTCCCGAAAATCAGAGGCGGAAGCAGTATTTGAAGATTATGGATTCTAATCATTTTAAGTTATGGGTTCAAAATTAATAGTTTTATATATGTGTGTGTGTAT
>MU750849.1:32941-56541 GCA_026770625.1 Nicotiana glauca | reverse complement strand
TCAATTTTATCAACATTCCCAACCCTCTGCGAGAGAAAATGACAAGAACATCCTCAGATTGAAGTGCTTTTTTGTAGTTATTGTTGTTGTTATTTCGAACTTGAATGGTATCGTGCATGGTTTGCGGTTTGCTATTCAACCACTTTAGAATGTTAATGTTGTGCCCGTGCTTGCGGAGGGCGTATCCATCTACTTGTCCTAAGAGCATCTCCAAGGGTGAATTATTTTTTGCACCAAATTTAAATTTGATGTAAAATTTAGTTTTTTTTGCTCCAATGAAATATCAAATATTGCACCATTATAGTGCATGAATAGTGTTGCTCCAAATTTGGTGCAATACTATTCATCAACACCAAATTTAATTTATTATTATTTTATTTATCTTTTACTTTTTTGGACTTTTAAGTTATCATATATTATGTATATAATTACTTTTTATATTAAGATCTTTATAATTTTAAATTTTGTAGCCTATTTATTTGATATATTAATTTTTGTATATATTATATTTATATAAAATTATAAGTTACTTTTATTATTATAATAATTGTATAAAAAAATATAACCAGTATTTAAAAATGAAAAATGCAAATGTAAGATATCTAATGTTGCTAAAATTGAAAAGTAAAAACTAAAATTTAAAAAAGAAAATTTACAATACATAAAATAAAAATACAGTATAATTAAAGTACATCAAAGGAGGATACATTAAAAAATATAAAACATAAGTTTAGTAATCCCCTATGTCATTTCCAGGTGCATCAAAATTACCATAAAACTGAGAGAACGGGATAGAAGATTGTTGTACTTGTGGTTGTTGAAATTGTTGACTTCTTTTATTGATAATTCGTTTTTGTTCTTGTCGCAAAAATTCACGAAGATTTGGATCGTCAATAGAATTCAAGTTCGCCAATAAAATTTTATTTTCTTTGTATTCTTTTTGTCTCGAAGCTTCATTTCTTGAGTTACTTGATTTTTTCATTGCCTCAACAAGCCGACTATTAATCGAGCATTTATGAAAGAATAGAAGCGAAATTTGAATATTTATGTGGTACTTAAATTAAATTTGGTTATGATGTAATATTTATTTACTTATCTTTTATCAATGATTTCACTTTTAGTTGATTTGTCCTTTAAATTAACAACAACAAATTCAGTTTGATCCCAATATGTGGGGTCTGGGGAGGGTAGTTTGTACGCAGACCTTACCCCTACGTAATGCAGGTAGAGAGGTTGTTTCCAATAGACCCTCGGTTTAGGAATGGCAAGAAGAAGAAGATAAGGAAAGCAAGGAAGAAAGAAAGATGGAAGAGAAAAAAAAAGGGACAGATAAAGGACAAATAGTATCAAATAATAGCAACATGAAATACATTACCTGCGGCGAACAAAACCACATAATGTAATAGAAATCTGAGAATACGAAGGGTGTTGCGACCAAAACACTCACTCAAGTGTACGCAATCGACAAGTAATATAGTAGTAAGTAAAGTATCGTTCCCACGAGGAATTGTGATCAACTTATTTACTGATGCAGACTAAAGCAATTATCATTTCAAGCTAAATTATCATAACATTTATAAAGAACCAATTTACAAATGATTCAGTAACTAAACAATAATACAACGCAAAATTACTACAACGATTATACAATTTTCTTTTAACAATTTTATAAAAGATATTCCAGGGTCATGGGCTTGCTAGAGATCATGCCAAGTTCTTAGCTTAAGATTTATTTATTGAATTATCCGGATTATTGATTATAAGGTTAATAATACCCATAAGAATCTGTCGAATTCTTATGCTCCTATTCAAGTTAAATTAATACCTATATGTCTATGGCATTAATATTAATAATAATGCGTTTACAATTCCTATTTTTCAACCAAACAAGGCAATTAAGTATATGTCTATCTTAATCGCAAATCTTTCACCCGATGCCCAGGATTCAGATCTTGTTCTATTTGATTCTATTTGCAATCAAGAATTTCTTTTTTCAAGTTTAATTCAAGATTCATAAATAGTATTTCACTGTTAGCTACGCAGTAAAATAATTAAAAGCGGAATCAAATAAACAACCCATAACGATAAATTCAAGATCTTCAATCTAAGCTTCAAACAACATAATCATCTAACACCCACGACCCCAAAATATTTGGGTTCTTAGCTACACATATTTATACAAATATCAACCACAAAAGTCTTGATCATAATATAAATAAATACTAAGAGAAAGTTTAGAAGAACTCTTTCAATCCTTGCTCCAAGATGTTGTTCCTCTTTGATTTTCCTCTCCAAGATGAGTTTCCTCCTCTTTCTTCTTTCTAAAATCTTCCTCTCAATAATTGAGCTAGCTTATCCTTTTATTGTTTTAGTGGAGTTACCCCCAGACTTCCAATTTTGCCCCTAACAAATAAATTCCGGAATTTGGACTAGCGCGAGCTCGCGCATCCTTCGCGCATATTCCTTGACATTCTGCCTCCAGCTCCTTAACTAGCACGAGCTCGCGCATGAGCTCGCGCTTCTGGGCCATTATTTCTTCCATTCTTTGTCTCGTCCTTGCGTGCACTCAGCTCCGAGGGGTCGTTCTTGCTCGTAAATAGTTCCAATAGCCTCTTGAAAGCATCACATAAGCTCCTCATCTTGCAATGTATACAATTCACAATTAGAGCCTATTTTTCATCAATTAACCATATTATGACATTGGAATATAATCAAGCGGAAGGATAAACAATAGCTAAATTACCTAGATTTATTCTATTATCAAAGGGACATGCATGCTACTAAGCCTATCGGTGAACACTATAAACTACCTACTAACCTTCTACCTTAATCCTCGACCTCCATACCCTCCTATCAAGTGTCATGTCCTCAGTGAGCTGAAGCAGCACCATGTCCTGTCTAATCACTTCTCCCCAGTACTTTTTAGGCCTACCTTTGCCCCTTCTCAAACTCTCCATGGCCAACCTCTCACACCTCCTGACAGGGGCATCAATTCTTCTTCTCCTAACATGTCCGAACCATCTCAGCCGCGACTCCCGCATCTTGTCCTCCACGGAGGCTACTCCCACTCTGCCCCGAATAGCTTCATTCTTAATCCTATCTCGCTTGGTACACCCATACATCCGTCTCAATATCCTTATCTCTGCTACTCTCATCTTCTGCACGTGGGAGTTCTTGACTGGCCAACACTTAGCCCCATACAGCATAGCGGGTCGAGCCACCACTCGATAAAACTTACCCTTAAGTCTTAACAGCACATTCCTGTCACACAGGACACCGGAAGCGAGCCTCCACCTCATCCACCCCGCTCCGATGCGACGTGTGATATCTTCGTCAATCTCTCCGTTACCCTGGATAATAGACCCAAAATACTTAAAACTCACTCTCTTGGGGATAACTTGAGCACCAAGCTTAACCTTTACGTCTGCATCATGGGTCTCACTGATGGGTGATTATATAAGTGTTGAATATGAATTATATATGATGAATATGGAAAAAAGAAAAAAGATAGAATTAGTTTGAAGGAAATAAAAAATAAAATTTAAATAGAAGATAATAATATAATATAGAAGAGAGAGAAGAAATATTCTTTTTTGGTGTAAAAAAATAGTGTAATAGTTGGAATAAATTTGATGTTACACCATTTTGGTGTGAAATTTAGTGTAAAAGTTGGTGTTAGGGTTGTAAATGGTCTAATCATAGAAATTGTGAGTTGAGGATCTCATAATCTAAAATACATGGCAATGCACAAAGAGTCATTTTCGGGGATGCTATTTAGAGATTAGCCAATACTCATTTTTGTCCTGAAATTTTAAACTAAAAATTTTAACTTCAGGATAATTCAGGACATTTTTGTCCCGAAAAATTGAACGGGAAAACTAAAATCCAGAAAGCACTAGCTAATTTCGAAATAGCAATCCTTTAGAGTGGCAATGTTGTGTCATTTCCAAGTCTTGAAGTTTGTAATCCTGTTCTGCATTGTAATAACCTCCTTGCATTAATGTCAAATTCATATTCACTTTCTTCAACAATCTAGTGCTTCAAGATCAATTAGTATGGCAATGCCATATTACCAATATGTCCCCAGACTAATTTTTTCCCTTGCTTCCAAATCAACAATACAGTATGTTGAGAAAAACCAGTTTAGCTGCATACAACTTTCAGCTACTCCTTGTTGAAAGCAAGGATATAGTTCACTCTTCCACTAGAAGAAAGCAATCAGAATGTATTATCTCATTCACAGATTTACATTTAGGTTTTCCCTACCATTAGGGGCTATACAATACTTGAGAAGACTACAGTTGATAATGTACACTAGAATGATGTATATGAACATAACACACTTGACTTTGTTCTAAAGCCACTTGTGAATGAAAGAGACCTATTAATAATCTATTCTTTTTTCTTTTTTGGTTTTTCCAATTCTCCTTTTGGCTTGATATCATGCACTTTGCCACCCTATTTCAAGAGGGTCTGAACGACATTAATTGTGATCGCCACTCTTGTATAGCAAGTTGCAATGTGCGATTTGGCATGACCAGTTTGTGCTGCAGTACCTGTTTTGTCACTGGGGACACGCGATGTCTGGTGAGCCATAACTTTATTGCTCTATGCTCATATGTAAACCCATCAGCTGCAATCTGTGGATCTTCCATTACTTCCTGCAAAGATGTTGCACGATACAAGAGCAAAAAGCAGAATGAGATACATGCACAAAAACTACAGTAGAAATGACTTAGATCATCCTCTGGAATTTCCAGTTCTCACCTGAACGATTGGGCATAAGTACGGATTAGGTGCCTGTATAAGGTTCTTCTCCACCTTGCTATGCATGTCAGCAAATTCAGCAAGTCTTTTCAAAAGTGGAAGAACTTCAGTCTCAAGATCTGGTCTATCTCGGCATCTAAGGTTACAGCATTTTAGCGCCATCCTACCAAGCTCCTCTGCTTCAATTAATGGCCAATCAGGAACTGACTTATCAAGTATATCAACCAATGAATTACTATTTATAGCATTTTCAAACATCATTATAAGGCCATTAGGACGACAAGCAGCCAGTAATTGAAGTGCTATTATTCCAAAAGCATAAAGATCAGACTTTGGTCTGAGTGTGCCAGTTCTTTGATACTCTGGATCCATGTAACCAAGGGTGCCAGCCAGAACAGAGTTCCTATATTCTGTAACACTTTCTGGGACAACATCTGATATAATCTTTGCTAGACCTACATCTCCTATTTTGCTCACGAAATTTTTGTCCAGCAATATATTTCCTGGTTTAAGATCTCGATGAACAATAGGTTCCGGCTTTGAGTTGTGCAGGAATGCAAGAGCGCATGCCACTTCAAACAGTATCCTGAATCGAGAAAACCAGGGAAACTGTTTGCTGTTCCGTTCCAAAATGCAATCTTCCAGGCTTCCGTTTTCCATATACTCATAAACAAGGCAACCATTTTCAGGACAGGCTCCAAGCAGTAAAACAATATGTGGGTGATGTAACTGGCTAAGAACCTCCACCTACAAATGATCTACACCATTATATCAACAGAAGTTGAAAGAATCTGTTATAAATGACTTAGACTTGGGACCAACTATATCTGGTAAACAGCCCATATATTCATGAAACAAATAAATGTGCACACAATAAAATACATGATTTTTATCTGATTTTTATTTTTTCCCGAAAAAGAAAAAGAAATTAGTGAGATGATGTTGATATGCATTGTGAACAACTCCCGTTGCCAGAGCAGGGAATATAGATACTTAAAAGGGTCTTGGATTGGTGATTTCTCAGGCAAAGGCAAGGAATGTAAGGTGTGAAGTTGGAACTCCTGTTCTGTGCTGATAATAATATTATAAAAGGTGTTTAAGACTACAAAATAAAACACTTATGAATGCAAGCAGGGATTGATATGGTAAACCCCAGCCCCACCCAAGAGTCAATAGTGGCTCTTTTTTCACTTTGCCTCCAACCTCTTGGTTGAAGGTGGAGGGTTATTTCCACTACGTTACACATAACTTTTCAGCGCAAGGAGGCATGTTTAAGATTGCGTAACTCGAAATGAAAGAGAAAACAGAAAAGCTTGAAGAATCACCTCTCTTAGAAATTCCTCTTTCTTTTCGGATGCATCGGAACAAAGAACTTTGATGGCAACAGGGGTATGATCAAGATCGCCTTTGTAAACTTTCCCGTATGCCCCTTCACCAATCATCTTGGACTCGCAAAAGTAATCAGTTGCAACCTCAATTTCTTCTCTAGTCATCCTTCTATACCTGTGATCAGATGATAATAGTGCATTGACAGTTTTCTTTTTCTCTAAGGACAGTTGCAGTGCCTTCAACTCTGCTATCTGCCTCTCATAAGTCTCTTCTGAAAGCAATTTTCTTGCAGTCTCGACCTCCTTCTCAGCTTCAATATGCCTCTCCTTTTCTTCAGCAGCAACTTTCCTTAGATTTTCTTCTCTTTTCTTGGCAGCATTCACTTTTCTAGACTCTTCAAGGTATTCCGAAGAAAATAACTGGACCTGAAAGACAGTGTGCGAGGTAATGTCTGAGCTTGCTGGTAGAAGTGGACAAGTTAATGATGGGGGCTCAATATCTAGCTTAGTGAATTACCAACTTATCCTGTACCTCACAAATGGTGTAAAGCCATTAATAAAATGGAACTCCACTAGACTAGGGAGAGCATGATTCTGATCAGCAGCAAAAAAAAAAGTTGTCGTTTCCAGTATGGAAGACGAGCACTCAAGCTTACAATGAGATTAGGTGAAGTAAACAGATAAAGAGCTTACTTTGTTTCGGGTATGGATCAGGTCTTCACATGTTTGATTGTACATTGCTAAAGTAGTCTGTAATTCTAGGCGCACCCTCTCCACTTCATCTTGAATGTCTAACTGTAAATAGACAGTCATGTATCAATCAATATATTTGTGGTTGTACTAAAAAATATTATACTATAAAATGACAATTGGAATATTAAAACATGCAAGTTTTAAGAGAAATTCTTGAAGAAA
Organism: Nicotiana glauca; assembly: GCA_026770625.1. Lineage (NCBI taxonomy): Eukaryota > Viridiplantae > Streptophyta > Magnoliopsida > Solanales > Solanaceae > Nicotiana > Nicotiana glauca. The sequence goes on along the minus strand of MU750849.1, from coordinate 49,531 downwards.
AACATTAGAGAAAAGCTACCAAAGTTACCTGCTCTGAGTATATGGAAGTATGGCATTCCTTGACTGTCTCTAGACCTCTGGTTACATCTTCCAGATTTTGGTTAAGTTTGTGTTGAAGACTGACATAATTAGAAGAGTTCCCATCGACAAATGCTGGAAAATTCAGATGGCTAGATGCAAGGGACAATGATCTGCTGTGAGAGATACAATCTATGGAGGAAGAAGATGCACTGGATTTTTGTTTATTGATTGTAGGAAGATCTCCTTCTGTTTCACAGTATGCAAACACTTATTAGAAATCAGAAACTGCTATTCCTGAACGGCAGAAAAGAGAGAACTTCAGAGAGCAAGACAAAGATCGAGAGCCAAAAGATTTCCACGTACCGGTAGCCAATAAGGGATTTAACGAATTTGTCATTAGCTTATTTGAGGACACCACATAAATATCACAACATTCTGGAGCATGCTTGAGGATAATTGAAGGCACGCTTGATCCCTTCAGCTTCCTAGTGAAAATTGATCAGGTTTAGCACAAGCAGCGATTGGGAATCAAACATCTCCACTAAAAATCATCACGGGAAAAGGTCATGTTGCAGCATTAGAGAAGCTAGTATTGTCAAAAGAAAACAAGATTTCTCAACCACCATTAAGCTACTTTAAGATAATGGACTATAATTTGGGTAATTCATGAAGGAAATTTAATATTAGATTAATAAGCCATTGATATTATTGCCAGTGTTAAACTCCACCAGCAAATATAATGAGTGATAAACCAACCCAAGACATCTTGAACCTATGCCATACCTGGAAAAGTAATTGGGAGAGTAAGAGCCCAAGACTAAACTTTTAATCCCAGAGTCATTTACATATTTTAGTAGCACCGTTGCAGGATTATTCCCTTCCAGCACCAAAGTCTCAACCTACAGGAAGTTCAGACATAAAATACACTTATAAAAAAGCAAACACAAAGGAGGAGAACTTGGTACTTACAAGAAAAGAAGCTTACATTTTTTCTTTTGCACAAAATCTTAAATGGGATAAAGATTTCTTCACATTGAGCCCTCTTATCCTCCGTATATAGTTTCACCACATTGGCCTCAAGCTCATCAACAAGAGTACTCTCTCCTGCTATAATATTGATCAGCCATAGACATAACTAAACAGACAATACTCAAAACTAAAAAGATAGCAACTGGCCAATAGCTATCAGATATGATACCATCTTTAAATAAATTTAAAATTGTTCATTCAAAAATAAAGTAGTAACGGTAAAGAGAAAATCAACTTCAACTACCTCATTCAAATTCAATCAGCCAGCTAACTTCCATGAAAATAAAGCAATTCAAAGGTAACATCTTCCGTCTTGAACAATTAAGAATTTCCAACATGCAATAATCAATTAACTATTCAATCAACTAAGCCTCAATCCAAAACTAGTTGCGGTCGGCTACATGAATACTACTCCGTCCATCTCATTTTATGTGGCGTTGTTTGACTAAGACTTTTGAAACTTGTGGTCTAGAACACAAACATTTGTGCAGATAAATCAACTCATTTAGGATAAAGTGGAAATTTTAAAGTTAAATTTTTCTTAATAACGGCATTTGTGGTCTAAAACAAGTCATAGACATTTGTGCTGCTATAAAATCCCATTAAGCGTAAAATGAGAATTTTAAAATCAAATTATTTTAAATATAAAAAAAGATGAACTAAAAAGGAAAGTATGCCACATAAATTGGCCGTATATTTATTCCGCCCTTTTTGAGCCAATGCCCCACACTAATACGGATAAGAGTTTAAGTTTGACGCATAAATGGCGTAAAACATTATTTATAAAATCAGGCTGATTAAAAGCTAATTGCAAGTAACTACATCCAACAGCATTGATGGTAAAGTAGAACAAATAGTAAGTAACCTGCTATAACTGGTTAAATTTCACTGATGCCGTGAAAATATTATACAACATCAGTGTATAAAACTTAAATCCTAATGATATAGAGAACTTACATGTATATGCCTTAAATTCTAAAGAAAGAGAACTTACATGGAGTTGGAATTGTAGTAATTGTGGGCATAACATGAATGAATACAAATCGATGAGCTTTAGCCACCAGCTTCTCCACTGCCCATTTCACCGCGCGTTGACTACCTTTCCCTTCAGTACTCTTAACTGCCACCGCCACGGTGACGGTCGCCGTTGTCGACGGCGGTGAACCACCAGTATCTCGGTCAGCGTTCACTTTCATTCTCAGAACAGAGAAGGAATATGCTACTACGTGATCGACCAAAAGAGTGAGAAGAAAATATTATGGAGAAATATTGTGCATTTGACGTGTAATTTGGGGGTCAATTTGCAGTTTTATAAAAGTTGACAATTGGGCCGTAAGAGGACCGGGTCAATTTGACGGCCCAGACGTGCAATGGGCGGTTAGATATATTATTCTGGGCCCACTTGGTCCAGATGCGACGTGAAACGCGCACCAGATATGCTGTTTAGTTGTTTCCTTCTGTTTCATTACTCCCTCCGTTTCAATTTATGTGAACCTGTTTGACAGGATACGGAGTTTAAGAAAAAAATAAAGATTTTTGAAATTTTTAGTCCTAAACAAGTTCGATGGAGCCCAGAGTATTTGTGTGGTTATAAAAATTTCTCATTAAGGGTAGAGTTGTATCTTTAAGCTAAATTGTTACTAAATTTTGAAAGAGTTCATTCTTTTTGGAACGGATCAAAAAGAAAATAGGTTCATGTAGACGGGAAGAGAGAGTATTATTTTTGTAAGTTTTGACTTCAACTTTAAAGGAATGTTAATATAAAAAATTAGGAGGAAAATCAAAGGAGATATGCTCGTTTCACACTCAACCAATAACAAAAATGTACAATGAAATGCGTGTATTCAAGGGTGTGGTCTAAAAGTTAGAATAAAGATTTAGTAAATTGATATTTATATTAGTTGAAAAATGAAAGTGTTCGATAAATAATTAATGTGCGCACAAATTAGCTAGACCTCCACTACTTTTAAAAAGGGCAAAATACAAAATTATCCGATCGGTCAAAACTAATTATATTCACTAGCTAAAAAGTGTTGTTGTTGTTACATATCTAGTCCTCATGTTGCTGATTTTATTTTGGGTTCTTGTTGTCACGGATCTAGTAGGGGTAAGGTCTGTGTTCACTTTACTTTCTCCAGATCCCACTGATTGGATTTTACTGGGTTGTTGTTGTTGTTATAGCTAAAAAGTGTATAAAATATATATTTTTGATGGAATTTTACTGGGTTATTATTGTCATCGTTATTGTTGTTATAGCTAAAAAGTGTATAAAATATGTATTTTTGCTGGAAGGGGACAAGACTATGAGTGCTCTTTAGGTGTATTAAATTGATTTTGCTGGTATGGTAATATTTCATAAGTGTTACCCAAAAAAATATATATATACAAAATATTTATTTTATCAATTATTATTTTGAGAGCGACTAAAAATATATATTTTTCTTTTAAAAAAAACATATATAATGGAGGCGTAGTTTCTTGTTCTAACTCAAATAGTTAATGCATATTAAAAAAACTAGTGAAAAATGAAATGGTTTTCCCTTATAATTCTCATTATTGAGAACTTTTCTTAGGTCCCTCCGGTTAATAAGAAAGAATTCAATTTGTTTTTATAAAATAACCCCTATGTACATATCCCTAAAAAGTTTTTTTACTCCTCACATTAAATGTTTAATTAGGGGTAGTTTAGTCATAGTAAATATTTTTGTATAGAATTTAGTATTTTCTTGATAGGCGTGCTAAAAATAAATTGAACACTTATTATGAAAAATATAGTAATACTTTTCTGAAAGATGGAATAGTTTGGTAGTTATACTTGGTTGACTACGCATATTCGTTTGTTTCCGGTTAACCATTATTTTTCTTTTCCTAAAGATAGATAGTGTCCAAGTTGATTCTTAGGGTGTTTTTGGTGTATAGAGAAAAATATTTTCTAAATACTATTTTCATTTATTTTTTTATATTTGGTTGGTCAAAAATATTTCTCTAAGAAAAAGTTTCAGGGTGGGAGCGAAGATCAGAGTAAAAATAGCACGGTATAGTCAGTTTTTGGATTGGTCATTCAAAAATAGCCAGCGTTTACAAAGTCAATGAAAAATAGCCACTATTTTGCTGCAACAGAGACTGGTTCAGCATAATATACTGGAGTTCGGTGCATCGATGTATGAACTCCAGCATATTATGCTGGACCGGTATACTTTGCTGACTTCAGTATAATATACTAGAGACTGGAGCACCGGTACTCCAAACTCCAGTATATTATATTGGACAATTATACTTGCTGGATCTCCATCATATTATGCTGGAGTTCTAATGTACTTATGCTGAAACTCCATTATATTATGCTGGAGTTCCAGCATACTTATCCTGGAACTCCCGTATAATATACTGGCATATTTTTCGGGTTTTGAAAAGTATTTTCGCTCAAATTTATATTTACATGAAAAGTGGCTAAACTTCAATTACTTTTGAAACAGGACTATTTTTGAACGACCAGTTGTAAATCTAGCTATTTTTAAATTTCTCCCAAGATCAGAAGAATGATTCATGATTGACAAACTTTTTCGGCCCAAAAACTAAGAATCAATGAAATATTTGTCTATCCATTAGCGGTGGCAATTTGAGCTCAAACTCGTCCAATCTGTCCAACCCGCCCAAAGATTGATGGAATATTGGGTTACAAATATTTTAGTTCATGTGTCAATTTGGCCTGAGCCCAAGTTAACTCATTAGTTTTAGGAATTTTTACCTCATATAGCAAATGTTAACACCTTATTTATTTTAAATAAATACCATTTAAAAAAATTATATTCTATAAATATTTTTTAGGGTTTATAGCAAAATATTTAATTTTGGTTACCTCCTAGCCCTAAGCCATTAAATACACTATTCAGTTCTCTACTTTGATACATCCATTCTCTTCCCCATCCCATCAAAATTTCCGCTCTCTTCCTCCTTCTAACGGCATCTTCTCTTTGATTCACTTTAATCAATCCTTCAAATCCAGTGACCAGCAGCACAACAACAACAAACCCTAACACGAAGGCCCAATCATGCCGAAGCAAATCCATGAAATCGCTGGTGATTATTTATTGTTGAGGTTCACCAAGTTTAAAATGCTTGACTTTATCACATATTTATCTTTCATTGATGCCTGGATTTCAGTCCATGCGGATAACTAGACAAGAATCCAATTAAGTTTCGATTAAATATTCTATAAGTTCCGTTTAATTAGCGTTCTGCAAGATGTTTGAAGGTGGAAGGACTATTTGGCTACAAGGCGGAAATTAGGGTTTGTTCTAAAGCAAAGACGACGAAGTTTGGGGCTGAGCAACTTGATTTTCTGTTAATAAATTTTAATGTATTTTTAACATATCACGCTGTATTTTCATGTATTTCATTGTATTCATTGTCTTTTTTCAATTGTAATTCAATGTATCTTGCTATACTTCGTGTATTTCATTGTATTCACTGTCTTTTTTTCATTATTTTTCAATGTATCCGCTATATTCTATGTATTTTATTGTATTCACTGTCTCACTATATGCCATAAATGTATTCATATATTTTTTTAATTAATATAATTTATGTATTAAGATGTATTATATAATTTCTCTGAAGATTGTTATTTTTCAGTTGAGAATCTTTTTTATAGTCGGAAATACAAATTTTGTGTGTTATAATTGAATTTGTTGAGTTATATTAGGAGTCTATTATGTTAATTGATACACTTTCCGTTTAAAAATAGCATAATCCCCCGTTTCATATCGTGAATATAGTAATTTGTCCAGCTGTAATCCCATGTTTCACGTGATGAATACAGTTGAATACACTCAAATACAACAACTGATTAGCTGGATTTCCCTGATTCACGCCTATTTTTGCTATTGTATTCATGAATACAATAACTTAAATACATCTTATAACCACATAAGATGTATCTATAGCCTGTAATATAGCAAAAAGTATCTATAGATGGCTAATTACTACTAAAAGACAGTGTTTTATGAAAATTTCTCTAGTTTTTATAACCAATTTTGATCCATTAAGCAGCTCAAATAAAACTCATGAAGCTAAAAAACAAAGGGATCTCAACCCAACTTATCTAGAAATTTACGTATTTGCCCTAATTTTACTCTTTTCTTTTTGTATTTTTAATTTTTGTTCTTTTATTTTTCTGCATCACCCACCCACCCTACACCCTAAACCCCCTAAAAAAAGTTACTTTTTTTTTCCAGTTTTTTACACCACCCACCACCTTAACCCCCTTAGCCCCGCCGCATGCAAAATTCCCTTAATTTTTTGTTTTTTGTATTTTTAATTTTCTACTCTTTTTTTTTCTCCCACACCATCCACCCACCCTACCCCATGCAAAACCCCCACTATTTTTTTTTTTTACCTTTTTCTGTATTTTTAATTTTTAATTTTTTATTTTTCTGCACCACCTACACTCCTTCCACCCCTCCCCCGCAAATCCCCTCATTTGTTTTTTACTTTTTATTGTATTTTTAATTTTCTATTTACTATTTTTTTCTGCACTACCCACTCACTCTCTCCCCCCCAAACCCCAACTCCCAAACCCACGCAAAATATTTTTTAATTTACACATTTCAAGGTACAAAGCTTTTTTATGCAATGAGCATGGTTCTAAAATATGGGTCAAGTTGGGCGGGTTGGTGACCCATTGTTTAGGCGAAAAATTAAAAAATGGCCACTTTTCCGTCTGGTCAATGAAATTTAGCCATATATTTAATGGTCAACGATATTTAGCCACTAATTTAGGACGCTAACAATTTGTTGACTAAAATACCCCTACTATGTTTATTAAATTTACTAGACTTGACCTGATATTCTTCTTTAACAAAATTTTTCGGCGTCAATCCGCAACTCGAATTATTAGCAAAATTTTCCGGCATCAATCTACAAATCGAAGAATTTTAAAAATCTTCCTCCGTCAAATTTCAAATCGAAGTATTAGCTAAATCTTCCGCTGTAAATCTGCAAATCGAAGTATTAGCAAAATCTTCCGCCGTAAATCTCCAAATAGAAGTAAGCTCTTTCAATTATTTGTTTGATTATTTGATTTTAACTAGTTTGAATTTCATCTACGATCACTGATTCAAATTTTTTGATTCAAAATGCAAACTTTTTGATTCAAAATGCAAAGTATCAGTAAAAAATTTTGACTTTTGGAATTTTCTGATTTGTTTTTAGTGCTTTAATCTGTGTTATTGTATAATTTCTCAATGCGCAACATAGCGCCAATATATTTTATGGCACATCACCTGTGTGTAAGTTTTTTCTCCAGTACGTTATACTGAAAGAGTTCTGTTTAGACTAGTATATATATTTAAGTTTTGTTTCAATGCAATATATTTTGCGGGACATCACCTGTGTGTAAGCTTTTAATCCAGTATTTTATACTGGACAAGTTCTGTTTGGACTAGCATGTAGTTGAGTTTTGTTTCAATCCAATATACGGGACGTCACCTTTGTGTAAGTCCTTGTCCAGTATATTAGACTGGACGAGTTCTGCTTAGATTAGAATATAGTTAATTTTGTTTCAATACAGTATATTTTACGGCACATCACCTGTGTGTAAGCTTTTTCTCCATATGTTATACTGGACGAATTCAGTTTACACTAGTATATATTTAACTTTTGTTTCAATCCAATATATTTTACGGGACATCACCTGTTTGTAAGCTTTTTCTCCAGTATGTTATACTGGAAGAGTTCTGTTTGGACTAGCATGTAGTTGAGTTTTGTTTCAATCCAATATATTTTACGGGACGTCACCTTTGTGTAAGCTCTTTCTCCAGTATATTAGACTGGACGAGTTCTGTCTAGACTAGAATATAGTAGAGTTTTGTTTCAATCCAGTATAATTTACAGGACGTCAGCTGTTTGTAAGCTTTTTTGTCCAGTATGTTATACTGGATGAGTTCTGTTTAGACTAGAATATAGTTAATTTTTCTTTCAATCCAATAAATATTACGGGACGTTACATTTTTGTAATAATTTTCTCCAGTATATTATACTGGACGAGTTCTATTTGTGCTAGCATATAGATGATTTTTGTTTCAATCCAATATATTTTACGGGACGTCACCTGTGTGTAATCTCTTTCTCCAGTTTATTATACTGGATGAGTTATGCTTAGAATAGAATATAGTTGAATATTGTTTCAATCCAGTGTAATTTATGGGATTTCACCTGTGTGCCAGCTCTTTCTCCAGTATATTGTATTGGAGGAGTTCTGTTTAGACTAGAATATAGTTAAGTTTTGTTTCATGTCCAGTATATTTTACGGGATATCACCTGTGTGTATGCTTTTTCTCCATTATATTATACTGGATGAATATTATATTTTTTAACAGTATAATTTCTAACTATCTAATTATTTGAGTTCATTAAATACAGGATGCATACAAATTTCTTGCTTATCGCATTTGATGGCAAATGGAAAGCAGATTATAAGTACTTGGACCATAAAACAAAGCTTCTTCTTATAAATGATGGGACTTCATTTTTAGAATTCCTAAGCAAAATTTCTGAAGTTATGGAGCTCGATAACAACAAATTTGAAGCAAATATATGGCTTAATATCAACCTAGGAACTGCTAAAGGAATACAAGTGACAAATGATGAAGATCTTACTTTGTGTATCATGCTCTTAAAAAGTGATCCATACTATAAAGGTTCGAAATTTGTGGTTGAAATATCAAAAATACCAAATCAACAACCAGAAGGTAATGCAATAATGAAAATTGATAATCAACAATTATTGCTTAGAAATACATATGTTCCGAAAGAGCATGAGATGTCAATTAATGACATTACAATGGAAACTGAAATTGTAATTGCTTTGGAAGATCAACACATTGAATCGGTAGAGAATATTGAAAGAAGGAAAAGGAAAGGAAAAGGAAAGGCAAAAAAATCCCCATCAATAATACTGAAGGAAAATGCGTCACTGGATGATGTAAAACTCAACTATATGCTAGCCCAAACAGAACTCGTCCAGTATAATAAACTGGAGAAAAAACTTACATACAGGTAACGTCCGGTAAAATATACTGGATTGAAATAAAACTCAACTATATGCTAACCCTAATAGAACTCGTCCAGTATAATATACTGGAGAAAAAGCTTACACACAGGTGACGTCCCGTAAAATATATTGGATTGAAACAAAACTCAACTATATACTACCCAAACAGAACTCGTCCAGTATAATATAATGGAGAAAAAGCTTACACACAGGTGACGTCCCGTAAAATATATAGCATTGAAACAAAAACTCAACTATATGCTAGCCCAAACAGAACACGTCCAGTATAATAAACTGGAGAAAAAGCTTACACACAGGAAACGTCCGGTAAAATATACTGGATTGAAATAAAATTCAACTATTTGCTAGCCCTAACAGAACTCGTCCAGTATAATATACTGGAGAAAAAGCTTACATACAGGTGACGTCCCGTAAAATATACTGGCTTGAAACAAAACTCAACTATATGCTACCCAAACAGAACTCGTCCAGTATAATATAATGGAGAAAAATCTTACACACAGTTGACGTCCAGTAAAATATATAGCATTGAAACAAAACTCAACTATATGCTAGCCCTAACAGAACTCGTCGAGTATAATATACTGGAGAAAAAGCTTACACACAGGTGATGTCTCGTAAAATATATAGCATTGAAATAAAAACTCAACTATATGCTAGCCCAAACAGAACTCGTCCAGTATAATAAACTGGACAAAAATCTTACACACAGGTGACGTCCCGTAAAATATATAGCATTGAAACAAAACTCAACTATATGCTAGCCTAACAGAACTCGTCCAGTATAATATACTGGAGAAAAAGCGTACACACAGGTGACGTCCCGTAAAATATACTGGATTGAAACAAAACTCAACTATATGCTACCCAAACAGAACTCGTCCAGTATAATAAACTGGACAAAAATCTTACACACAGGTGACGTCCCGTAAAATATACTGGATTGAAACAAAACTCAACTATATGCTACCCAAACAGAACTCGTCCAGTATAATATAATGGAGAAAAATCTTACACACAGTTGACGTCCCGTAAAATATATAGCATTGAAACAAAACTCAACTATATGCTAGCCCTAACAGAACTCGTTCAGTATAATATACTGGAGAAAAAGCTTACACACAGGCGACGTCCCGAAAAATATACTGTTGAAACAGAACTCGTCCAGTATAATATAATGGAGAAAAATCTTACACATAGGTGACGTCCCGTAAAATATATAGCATTGAAACAAAACTTAACTATATGCTAGCCCAAACAAAATTCGTCGAGAAAAAGCGTACACACAAATAACATCCGGTATATTTAAAACCCTAACAATACGGAAATCAAACTAAAAATCACACAATAATTTGTTGCTTCACACCTTAGCAACTGGAAGATGAGACCGTTTTGCTATTCTTCACCAAAAGGAAAACGAAAAAAAAAAATGTCCCCCCTAAATCCCATAGCAAACTCATATTTTGGAATAATTCAATTACACTTAAATCAAAGTCAAGAAAAGATAGCAGAGTACTTTCGCATATGCTTACACTATTATATTTTGGAAGACTAATTCATGCCATATATCTCTCTATTAATTTGTTGCACATGTGAAGATCATATGTCCCATTATATATCCATGATTATACCAAGTGAAAACATTACAAAAAATACTGGAGGTGTAATCTAATAATTGTAATTTCGGATGCATTAATACTTAAGTGCTGCTTTCTAGTTTCACCAAAGGTCCTTATCTTTTCTATCTTTCCTTTCCTTTACTGTTTATACTTTTTACCCGATATACATAAAGTATTCATAAATATATTATACAGGATTATATATTACCGGCTATTTTTTAGTTTAAGAAATTAAATAAGCGAATATTTAGATTAATTATTCAGAAAAAGGAACATCGAACAATGGATTGTCAACAAGCAAAAGTTTGAGTCTCACAACCCCAACATGTCATGGACACCATTATTCATTGTGCATATATTTTCTAAATAAAATAAGATCTATAATTTGCAAAGCACTAAAATAAGTTTTTGCAGCCACCAGCCAGTTACGTAAAAAATAATTACAGGTAATAATTCATAATAAGTGAAAAGAGTAATACTGAAAATAAGGTAAGTAAACTGCTAGTACAAGTTAAAATACTTATAGTGGGATTAGGGAGGAGGGGTTGGAGTGTGACGGATAGAGAGCGAGCACGCAGAGCTTTATGCATGGAATTTCCATGCAAGAACCATGTGTGCTCACTCTCTTCTGTCACTCTTCCTTCCTGCAAAGTGAAGTGTTACCTGTAAAAAATAGGATAGAGACTGTCGCAACACGTGATGCATCCAGTAGATAGTTTATCTCTGCTGTTTAGTAAAGAATAACTCGATGCACTAAATTCCCCTTGTGCATAAGGTTCCGAAAAAGGTTAGACCATATTAGATTTGTTGTATACAATCTTACAATTTTTACTTGAAGCTATTTTCACGAATTGAACCTGTGACCATGATCAGAATCGCAGGAACTCAGTTACCATTGTGCCAAAATTCTCTTCTTTCCTTGCAACCTATTAGGGTTACAAAATTAGAAGACATATACTAGAACACTAATTAGCTCTTTCTTGCTTCTATGATAAATGATGTGGTTGTCCATCTAATTGAATTTTTATAGAAGGCTAAAAGTGGTGCTTCCTCTTCCTTTTTATATTCTTCTTCCCTCCTTTATCTATTTGCTGATTAATTAAATATTAGAATTTATTCAACAGCCAATTATGATATATGCATTGGTTTAGTTATCCGACATGTGGATGTTTAGCTCTTCTTTAATCTTTTTAACACTCCAATCATACTAATCCCGAGTCAAGGAAGCAGTAATGACGAACTAGAATACTTCAGTATTCTTTAATCACTTTCTCTAATGCAATTAAAAGTTTCTATGATTTTTTTAATCCTTTTATCCTTTCTCCTTTTAACAGCATTAACGACATTGGAATCACTTGATGTTTCCCCTTCAAAAGCTTCAAATTAATGCGGCTGCTGGCCAATCCAATTAGATAGGTTTTATTAATTCGATGCAAAGCGAAGAACCTTACCAGGGCTTGGCATGCCGCGAATGCTCTTGAAAAAGAGGGGTGCCTTCGGGAACGCGGACACAAGTGGTGCATATATGGTTGTCGTCAGCTCATGCCATAATGTGTTGGGTTAAGTCCCGCAACGAGCACAATCCTCGTGTTCAGTTGTCATCATTAAGTTTGGAACCCTGAACAGACTGTCGGTGATAAGCAGAGGAAGGCGAATTTAATTTATGATGATTAATTCAGATGTTTTGATCAATTCAGTCTCCTAAATATATCTGGTCCAAAATAGGTGTCGTTTAAACAAATCAAGGTATAGTTTATTATATTTTTTCCATTTTGCCTTTAGTATTAAATGTTTTTGAAAGTAAAAACATTGATTATATAGCAAAAAAAAACTTGAAAGTGAAGAGTATTATTAAATAAGGTTATAGTTAGTAAAAAAGCGCTCTTATGATTAGTTTCTTAAGGGATATGTAAAAAAAAAATACGATAATTAGTATGGACCGAATGGAGTAATAACTACACGATGTACCCATCTATAAAAGGCGTGATTAGTGAATTATAAGGCAAGTTACATTCTATAACATGTAAAAATTAATACACTAGTATATATAAGTTAAATCGTTTCAAGGATTTAAACTTCCCCGGCTTCATCAAGGTTGGCCTAGTAAGTAAAAATGTTTTGAGTAAGTATTAGCTAAAAAAAATATTTTATTGGATTAATATATTTTGTTCAGTATTATTCTCTTCCAGTATACGTGTAACACTATGACATGACTAATTACACAGTTTTAATTTGTGGTCACTATCAACAACGTAAAATGGAGTTCAAAAACCAACTAATAACTAATTAAAAGTAAGTTTTTCTCCTTAATATATGGAAGACAATCAAAGAGGTGTCAGGATTTTATTTTTGTGGGTTCCAGATTTTAGAAAGTCTACTTTAAGTACTAATAACTGGGTCTTAAATTTAATATATGTATATATTTAATTAATTTCTTAAAACAAATACATTGTTTGAACAAAAGTTATTAGGTTCGGCCGAATCCATATATGAGACTCTAGCTCTGCACCAGAAGATAATTCAACCAATGTAATGTTAGGGATATAGGAGTAGTAGATATGCCCTAGATCCAATATTATATTTGATGATTTGAACATAGTTTTGTGAACGTCATTTGATATTCTTTTATCATTTTTATTAATTACTTGATTAATTTGATAAGGTGCTTGATTAAATTTTGAGATTTGTCATCGTGATAGAGATCATGATAATGAGAGCATAGTCTCTTATAATTTAATCAAAATTTATTCTTGATCGTAGGATTATTAATTTGGACATTAGTAATCCGGTTAGATAAATATTTATGTGATTGTCTTTATAGGATAAAGATTAGTTGATCTCATTAACTGAATCTGTAACGACCCGACCGGTCGTTTTGAGAAATTAAGCTCCGTTCAGCGGCGTAAGGTCTGGAACAACTTCAGAATATGAGTATCGACTCGCGTGCATGGTGGAATTCAGTTAACGGATGGGACGAGTCGTGGACGATCTCAACAGCGTCATATGGTAATTTTGGACTTAGGGTAAATTGCGGCATTTCGGCGAAAAATGGAAAAGTTAAAGTTTGAAAAAATGAAAAAGATTGACCCACTGTTGAATTTTGTGATATCGGGGTCGGAATATGATTCTGAGAGTTGGAGCAGCTCCATTATGTCATTTTGGACTCGCTTGCAAAATTTGGCGTCATTCCGGATTGATTTGTTAGGTTTTGGCACGAGTTTAGAAATTTGATAATTTGAAAGTTTATAAGTTCGATTTGTGGTTTGATTCGTTGTTTCATTGTTGTTTAATTTTATTTGAAATCTCGAGCGAGTCCGTGTTAGGTTATATGACTTGTTTGTATGATTAGACGGGGTCCCGAGGGCCTCGGGTGTGTTTCGGATAGGCTACGGATCATTTTTCTCCTATTTTGAATTGTTGTTTCTACTTTTGGTATGCCTCTTTCGCAATCGCGAACCTCATGTTGCGTTCACGATGTGTTGTGGTTGGTCGCCTCTTTTCCCTTCACTGTGTTCGCATATAAACACCCACAATTGCGAAGGTCTTCGCATAGTAGAAATTAGAAGTTGGGGCGGTTGGTTATTTTTCTCTTCGCGATCGCGTAATCCCTACCTATTGTTCATCGCATTCACGTCCCATTTCTTGCGATCGCGAAAGGTATTTCTTGAAAGCTTCAAATTTCTTCTACGCGATCGCGACTTTTCTACCGCGATCGCGATGCACAAAAACCTGGGCAGACAGAATATATCCCAAAGTTGAGGGTTTCACCATTTTCATCATATTTTGACTTCTAAAGCTCAGTTCTTGGCAATTTTTGGATTTATTTTCACCTAGGCGACTTGGATAAGTGATTCTTACTCGGTTTAGACTAATTTTCATGAATCTTCTCTTAAATCCGTCCTTTAATTTTGGAATTTTGGTAAAAATTGGTGGGGGGAGGGGAGTTCTTAGACCTAAAGATTGGGTTTTGATTGGATATTTGACATTGGATTTGGATAATTTTGATATGGTTAGACTCGTGAGAGTGTGAGGATTCTGAAAATATAAATTTTATCCTATTCCGAAACGTGGGCTCAAGGGGCATTTTGATTATTTTTTATAATTCTGCATATTAGCTTAGAATTTAATTCTAGAATCAGTTACTTGAAGCGTTATTTATATTATGAAATTGAATTAAATACATTTGGTCCATTTGGAGTCGAGTACTCGTGGCAAGAACATGGTTATTAGTTGATTTTGATCCGATTCGAGGTAAGTATCTTGCCTAATCTTGTGTGGGGGACTTCCCCTTAGAATTCGAGTGTTCTCTGTTGATTGTAG
Source organism: Nicotiana glauca (assembly GCA_026770625.1). Lineage (NCBI taxonomy): Eukaryota > Viridiplantae > Streptophyta > Magnoliopsida > Solanales > Solanaceae > Nicotiana > Nicotiana glauca. The sequence continues at coordinate 34,468 of MU750849.1, read as the reverse complement.
TCCATGTACACGAGGTGACGAGTGCGTGCTCAGACTTATTTGTGGAAAAAACTGGCCTTTAAGGGTTCTAGGTCCTTATATTCACCAAGTATGAAGTTGTTCTTGATATGATGGAATTCCCCATTACTAGTTTCAACTCAACATGTTTTACTTGGAATTAATTGCTTTATGGTTCATTCTTATTGCCTAATTGACTCTTACTTCGCTTAAATGAATATCTTTACCCCCTCTATTGTCACGTTATCTTTCATAACTGCTTGTCTTTATTGCAAATCATTATTATCTCTAATGTATTTATTTAGTCTTAATTGAGGTTACGATTATCATCCTGCTGCTCATCCTTAATTGAAATTGTTGTATATCCTTCATAACTTGGCCAATCTTAAAAGAAGTGTAGATATTCTATGTTAGTTGATATTTCCTTATTTGAAATTATTTGACGCGTGTTAATTTTCTTGCTGTTGGACTACGTGTTATGGGGTTGTTGCTTCATATTATTTTCTCTCTTGTTGAGTTGTTCTTGTTATGCTTAGTATTCTCTATTGTGGTTATTCCTTGTGAGATAGTTTTACCGTCCCCTAGTGAACGAAAGTTCTTGAGTTGATTCACTTGTCGTGCTCTTGTATATATATTGTCATTGTTGCTTTTGTACTTGGGGTGTTGATGCACGAGGTTTCTGCCGTGCGGTTGTTGATATTATGAAGCACGGGGTTTCTGCCGTGTGGTTGTTGTTGTGGGTTTGCACGAGGTTTCTGCCGTGCTATTGTTACTATTGATATTTTGCACATGCAGCGTAACAAAGCGGGATATGTATATATGCTTATATGTGGGTTGCGCATGTGGCGAGCCAAGGTGGTAACACTATGATGCACGTGTGGCAAAACAAGGCGGGGCACTTATTATGTTATTATTTGCCCACGTGGCGGAATAAGTTGGGCTATGTCAGGGGTTGATTGTGAATATTTGTGATGGCCTGAAGTCATTTCTATTTGTTTAAATGTTGTGATTATGGTACGCTTACCTGTATGAACTTTATCTCGTGGGAGTTGTGAGGAAACATCGTATGAGCTGCCCGTTCTTCTTCTTACGTTTATTAGCTGGTAGAAATCTTGTTAAAGCACTTGCACAAGCATACACGTAGTTGAACACTCCTATGGGATGTGAAGTCCTCCTAATTTTGCTAAGTATAGACGTACGCCCTCGTTTACTTATTATATATGTGAGAGTGGCCCTGGTTAGAAAGTGAGTTGTCAGTATGACCGTGAGGCTGATGGGGGCACAGGATGCTAAGTGTTAGATTTCAGGTACTGGGACTCATGAGTTGTAGTTTGTTCAAGAGTCGGTATTTCGTGGAAATTGTTGTAAGTTGTAATTTGTCATAGGATCAGAGTTATGGTTTTGTTTTCCTTTACTGTATTGAGATCTTGGAATTTGGGTTGTATTTTTAGCTCGTCCTTATGTGTCATTATTCTTAGTATTTTCGTTGTTACTCGATGTTCTCCTCCCTTATTGTGATTATAGCATTGT
>MU750849.1:0-32016 GCA_026770625.1 Nicotiana glauca | reverse complement strand
TATATATATATTTAGACCGGTAGGTGTCTTGACTATTCCTCGTCACTACTCCACCAAGGTTAGTCTTGATACTTACTGGGCACCACTGTGGTGTGCTCATGCTACTCTTCTGCACATTTTTGTTGTGCAGATCCAGGTACTTCCACTCAGTTCTATCATCCTTGCGAGGAGGCGTTTCTGTAGAGACTTCAAAGTATAGAGACTTTCTATCTTTCTGTAATAAGTATAGTCCTTTCAGTATTTTCCCTTGTTTAGACATTTCCGGAGTTAGAGCTTCTTATGTATCTCTTAGCTTGTGATTTGTGAGATTTCGGGTTTTGGAAAATTGTTGTTAGCTTCGAGAGTTGTTACTGTATATGTCGAGTGGTACCTTAAACACTATTTTATTTTACTATTTCGGTTTTAAATTGTTTCTTCCGCAATTATTGTTTATATTCAGCATTGTTAGGCTTACATAGTCGTAGAGACTTGGTGTTGTCACGATGGTTCACGGAGGGCGAATCGGGGTCGTGACAGAATCACATAGATAGATGATGCATATAGAGATATGATCATTAAACCGACTCATTGGATAATTTCTAATGGTTAGAATTACTATAAACTGTTAATAGGATATTCTCTTGAAGAATGTGATGTAAGATTTTCCTTTGACCTGAGATCGTCATAGTAATTGACAAGTTATTTATTGTGCTTTGATACCAGACATCTATGTCCCTAGGGCGATAGTTGAAAGGATATTGGGTACGATTAAATACTTGTAGAATTAGTGATTGATCAAGATGGAATCTGTCAACTCTTGGTAATGAGTTTAAGCTCCATGTTGTCATGAATTATAAACAACCAAATTAAAACCTTGGCCAGGGCAATTGAATGAAAGAAGAAATGAGCTTCTCAGGTCATTTAATGTTCGATTATATTTGACATGAACACATAGTTGGTCACCTATTAGGATTTGACAGTTGAACCATATCATAGGGTGATCCAGAGCTATAAAGACAGAAGGAACTACTACATTATTCTTCTACTGGTTCTTGAGAGTAAATTGTATACTTCATGTTATCCGGTCATTAAGGAGTGTTGCTAGACGCCACCCTTGATTAGTATATTGATGTGATCAATTTACTATCGGTTTAGTATTGAACCTATGGGGTCGCACAGTAACGAGTATTCTGATCTTTGCTAAAGGATTAATTAACTTATTATTTGATAATTAAATTAAGAAATTTAATTAGTCAAATAAATTTAGTTATTAGTCCAAATGAAATATTATTATATTCTTTGCTAGCACAGAGGATATAATTAATATTGTGAACGAATTGAAGTTTTCTATTTGGAAGAAAAAAAATTAAATAATATATCTTGTTTGAAATATATATGATATATATTCAGTACCCATACTTAATATTTATTTATATATGGGATGTATATAAATATTAATAAATACTACTTGTTACGTCCAATAGGAATTGGACTAACGAAGAAAGTCCTAAAGGTCGTCACCAGTTTCTTACCTATATGGAATGGGATTGAAATTTTCCCATTGAAAATTATGGAAACAAAAGTTCAATTCCATATTTGGTTAAGTCACGTCTTTCTTTTTGCCCAAACCAAATAGGAAAGAGTTGGCAATTGATGTATGTATAAATATCATATAAAATAAAGGGTTAATACTTCTGTTTGAAGAGCCACAACGAGTAAATCACTTTCTTTGTCGTGTAGTTGGCTGAAAGTTTTGAGAAAATTTCAGCACTATATATTTCATTCAATTTGTTCGCGGGTTTAATCGATCAAAGAGTTGATAGCAAGGATCGGTCTCGGTGTGGATATGCATAGAGTCTTCGCACTATCGAAGAAATTTTGAAACGAGACTCTCTTCACCAGGTACGTCTTAGATCTAATCTTTGACATGTAAATAAATTTTAAACACGAAAAGATCTGCCTAGGATTGTTATTGTCTTCCGCTTCGTATTACGAACACCTATACACAATCTTTCGGTGGTATCAGAGCCGTGGTTTATTGTGTCTAAAATTTATTTACGAAATATTTTAATATTATATTTGAAGATTTCAAACCATAACACATGTGTCTTGTACAATAGTCAAATCGTTTGAATATTGATATTATTTTATTGTGTATAAAATATGTATTCATATAACTATTGAGATAGTTAATAACTTGAATTCGAAATTTTGTATTAGATACGGCAGGAATCTATAATAGGTTACATGATTCTATTGTTATTTTTAATTGTTATTAGTTCATGAGATGTTAATTAATAATGATATTCTGGCATGAATTACTTTTTGTGATATATGTGATATATAGATTAAACATGTTAGAAGAATGTTAAATTTGTTTTTATGTCACATGCTTGTTCATTACATAATTTTGAATTATTTATTATATGTGATGTAAATCAATTTAGGACTAAGCATGTAGACAACTTGAACCCAATTCGCATGCTATAAAAGATTTGATCTTCATGTTATTAAAAGCTGTTTTAGTAACAACTCCCTCTTACTAAAATTTGAGTTCTTAAATAAAAAAGTATAAGATATTTTATTATAGAGCTATCCATCAAAGTAAATAATTTTACTTATTTCTTATTTATAAAGAGCGAGCTGACTACCAGGAGACTTATAGTTCGAGAATATATTAAATTATTTATTGCATTAGATGCATGGATTAAAAGAATTATTTAATTTTTTACTACACGCCTAGACTACCCGGGGAGTATAAAATTTAATAAATTCTTTGCTATCATGATGGTTGAAATCAACTATGCCAATAGGTTCGACCTGACTACCAAAGAACTATTTGACATAGAGCTATTTAAGAAAATTTTATGGAGATACAATTGGTAAGAGTACCTACCTTTAAAATATATGTGAGAAATGACTTGACTTCCAAGGGGCTCATATATATTTTTAAAGGATTCCTTTACTCTACTAAAAGAAATAAAGATTTTGTAAACTATAATGAGGGTAAATAGTTTAAAATAATTAGTGGAAATATCATTTAGATAAAGGTCCATGTCTTTATGATATATGCAAATATATTCTTATATTATTGCCTTTCTCTTTTTTATAATTTAGATTTCTCAATATGTCTGCTATATCACTGCGTGGAATACTTGAGACCAACAAGTTGGTAGGACCAAACTTTGATGATTGGTACAGAAATTTAAGGATTGTTCTCATGCATGAAAAGCTTATTGATGTGATCGATAAGCCTGCCAAGGAAGTCTCAGATGAGAATGATGATGATGCTACTAAGATTTATCAGAAATACTTGGAAGAATGTCTTACTACCAAATGCATCATTCTCGCTTCTATGAGTTCTGAACTACAGAGGAAATATTAGGATATGGATCCAACTACAATCATTGAACATCTTAAGAAGATATTTGGTACACAAAGCAAGACAGCTAGATACTAGATATTTAGTTTTATTTGGATCCAAATTGACTGAAAACTCTCCAGTTGGACCCTATGTCAATCATATGATTGATCTTATTGAAGAACTTGAGAAGTTGGGTTGCAAACTGGGGTAAGGATCTTTCTCAAGATTTGATCTTGCAGTCACTATCAGAATCCTTTTCACAATTTATTATTAATTTCAATATACTTACTTAATAAAGTTCCCACTAAGTCAGTCTCTACAACACCATATGAGATATGAAAAGGATGTAAGCCTAACCTTAAATATATTAAAATTTGGGTTTGTCCAACTTATGTTAAGAGACTACAGTCTGATAAACTTGACTCAAGATCTGATAAGTGCAGGTTCATTGGGTATCCCAAGAAAATAATGGGATATTATTTCTATCACCCTTCTGACCATAAAGTGTTTGTGGCCAGAGGAGCAACCTTTTTGGAAAGGGAATTTCTTTTAGAAGGAAATTATAATGGAGAAATAAAACTTGATGAAGTTCAAGAAACTAATGAATCGACACAATATAAAGATCATGAGGCTCAAGTTGAAGAACCTTTATTGGATGTTTTGAAATTGCCAAGGAAGTTTCCATCTTCAACGGTTGAAGTTCAAGAACAGGTTAATGACCAGTTCCAAACCAAATTGAACAACAACCAAATCCAGCACAAGGTGAACAGGTTGTACAAGTACCTCTTAGAAGGTCTACGCGAGAACGTCATGTACCAACTAGATTAAATTTAATGGTACAAGGTAATGTATCAAATGAGGTTGATCATAATGATAATGAACCTAAGGCCTATGAAGAGGCTATACAAAGTTCTGATTATAAGAAGTGACAAAAGGCCATGGAATTCGAAATGGAATTTATGAAGGAAAATAAAGTATGGACTTTAGTTGAACCTTCAAAGGATATAAAACCTATAGGTTGTAAATGGGTTTTTAAGAAAAAGATTGGAGCAAATGGAAAGGTGGAGACCTACAAAGCCCGTCTTGTTGCCAAGGGATATCGTCAGAAAGAAGGAGTCGACTACGATGAGACGTTCTCTCCCGTGGCAATGCTCAAATCTATTCGGATTTTGCTTGTTATAGCAGCATACTATGATTATGAAATATGGCAAATGGATGTGAAAACAACTTTCCTTAATGGTGAGCTAGAAGAGAATGTGTACATGACACAACCTGAAGGTTTTACACCTTCGTCTGATCATAATAAATTTGCAAGCTACAAAGATCCATTTATGGACTAAATCAAGCTTCTCAAAGTTGGAATATTCGCTTTAACAAGACAATTGAAAAGTTCCAATTTTGTTAGATGCGAAGAAGAACCTTGTATGTACAAAAAGGTTAGTGAGATCACAATTATATTCTGAGTGTTGTATGTTGATGATATATTGCTCATAGGGAATGACATACCGACATTGCAAAGTATCAAGATTTGGCTATCTGAACAGTTCTTCATGAAAGACTTGGGAGAAGCAGCTTATATATTAGGAATAAAGATCTATAGAGATAGGTCTAGGAAGCTGCTTGGACTTTCCCAGTCTTTGTACATTGATACCATCTTAAAGAGGTATAATATGGATAATTCCAAAAGAGGCTATCTACCGATAGGCATTGGAATTACTCTTAATAGGGAGGATTGTCCTAAAAAACTGAAGAGAGAGAGAACGCATGAGTAGGATCCCATAAGCTAGTGCAGTGGGAGCAATCATGTATACCATGACATGTACACGTCCTGATGTGGCTTATGCACTTGGAGTGATTAGCCGCTATCAGGCAAATCCTGGTGAGGAACATTGGAAGTTGGTGAAGACCATTCTTAAGTACTTAAGAAGGACTAAAGACCAATTCCTTATCTATGGAGATTCTGAGTTGAAACTTGAAGGTTATACTGACGTACGTTTCTCTTCAGATAGAGATAATAACAAATCTATTTCTAGTTATGTATTCACCTTAAATGATGGTGCAGTGAGTTGGAAAAGTTCCAAATAAGCTACAGTAGCTGATTCAGTGACTGAAGCAAAATATATAGCAGCTAGTGAAGCTGCTAAGGAAGTTGTATGGATGAAAAAGTTCTTAACTGAACTTGGTGTGGTTGCTTCAATAGAAGGTGCGGTTCCACTGTTGTGTGACAATACTAGATCCATTGCTCAAGCAAAGGAACCAAGATCACACCAAAAGTCCAAAAACGTTCTACGAAGATATCACTTGATAAGAGAGATCATTAAACGTGGAAACGTCGAGATTCAAAAGGTTGATAAAAAGGAAAATGTTGCAGACCCATTCACTAAAGCTCTTGGCGCAAAGGAGTTTGACAAGAATAAGTGGAAATTGGGGATGAAGTACAAGAGCGATTGACTCTAGCGTAAGTGGGAGATTGTTAGGGATATAGTAAATATGCCCTAGATCCAATATCATATTTGATGATTTGAACATATTTTTGTGAACGTTATTTGATATAAAATATATGGCATTTGATATTCTTTTATTATTATTATTAATTATTTGATTAATTTGATAAGATCCTTGATTAAATTTTAAAATTTGTCATCGTGATAGAGATCATGATAATGAGAGCATAGTCTCTTACTATTTAATCAAAATTTATTCTTGATCGTAGGATTATTAATTTGGACATTAGTAATCCGGATAGATTAATTTTTATGTGATTGTCTTTATAGGATAAAGATTAGTTGATCTCATTAACTGAATCACATAGCTAGATGATGTATATAGAGATATGATCATTGAACCGACTCATTGGATAATTCCTAATGGTTAGAATTACCATAAACTGTCAATAGGATATTCTCTTGAAGAATGTGATGTAAGAATTTCCTTTGACCTGAGATCGTCATAGTAATTGACAAGTTATTTATTGTGCTTTGATACCAGACACCTATGGCCCTAGGGCGATAGTTGAAAGGATATTGGGTACGATTAAATACTTGTAGAATTAATGATTGATCAAAATGGAATCTATCAACTCGTGGTAATGAGTTTAAGCTCCATGTTGTCATGAATTATAAACGACCAAATTAAGACCTTGGCTAGGGCAATTGAATGAAAGAAAAAATGAGCTTCTTAGGTCATTTAATGGTCGATTATATTGGACATGAACACATAGTTGGTCACCTATTAGGATTTGACAGTTGAACCATATCCTAGGGTGATTCAGAGCTATAAAGACAAAAGGAACTACTATATTATTCTTCTACTGGTTCTTGAGAGTAAATTGTATACTTCATGTTATCCGGTCGTGAAGGAGTGTTGCTAGATGCCACTCTTGATTAGTATATTGATGTGATCAATTTACTATCGGTTTAGTATTGAACCTATGGGGTCGCACAGTAACGAGTATTCTGATCTTTGCTAAAGGTTAATTAACTTATTATTTGATAATTAAATTAAGAAATTTAATTAGTCAAATAAATTTAGTTATTAGTCCAAATGAAATATTATTATATTCTTTGCTAGCACAGAGGATATAATTAATATTGTGAACGAATTGAAGTTTTCTATTTGGAATAAAAAAATTAAATAATATCTCTTGTTTGAAATATATATGATATATATTTAGTACCCATACTTAATATTTATTTATATATGGGATGTATATAAATATTAATAAATACTACTTATTACGTCCAATAGGAATTGGACTAACGAAGAAAGTCCTAAAGGTCGTCACCAGTTTCTTACCTATATGGAATGGGATTGAAATTTTCCCATTGAAAATTTATGGAAACAAAAGTCCAATTCCATATTTGGTTAAGTCACGTCTTTCTTTTTGTCCAAACCAAATAGGAAAGAGTTGGCAATTGATGTATGTATAAATATCATATAAAATAAAGGGTTAATACTTCTGTTTGAAAAGCCACAATGAGTAAATCACTTTCTTTGTCGTGTAGTTGGCTAAAAGTTTAGAGAAAATTTCAGCACTATATATTTCATTTAATTTGTTCGCGAGTTTTATCGATCAAAGAATTGATAGCAAGGATCGGTCTCGGTGTGGATACGCATAGAGTCTTCGCACTATCGAAGAAATTTTGAAACGGGACTCTCTTCACCAGGTACGTCTTAGATTCGATCTTTGACATGTAAATAAATTTTAAACACGAAAAGATCTGTCTAGGATTGTTATTGTCTTCCGCTGCGTGTTACGAACACCTATACACAATTCTTCGTATAAGTTCGACACACATATATGAAAGACAACCAATAAAAGATCGACAAACGTTCAGCAGTATTATGTTCCAAAAACTCAAAAGGTTTTCACTAATTAATTAGCACTTATGCTAGCTTTTGCATTAAGCAAAACTAATTTTACCAGAACCAACAAATTAAACTGAGAATATTAACATGCTGGAGAGCATTATTATTATGACCTCTTGCCTTTACAACATTCCCCATAATATATTTTTGCCAGTTAATATCGATAAAGTGAGGAATTTTTCTAAGTGGTCGGGTGGACCGCTATTTGAGGTTAAACTCTTCTAGATTTATTCTTTGGAATGCAACTTAGCTCAAAACAAGACTATATCCAAAAGGTCAAAAGCATATTGAAAAATGCAAGCATCCAATAATATAATATTTAATAATTATTGGTATTTGGTACCATCATGTAAATACATTAATTGATGCAATATCATCTCAGTAAGTGTGATTCTTTCATGCTGCCACAAACTTTTGAACTTTCTTTTGATTGTCTTTTACTCTTTGAATTGTATCATGAGAGAAGTAGACCAAGTTGTTGGATATGTTTGGGTATAAGGGTTGTGATGGAGTAGTAAGTACTCATTCATCCTTAATCAGACGTCTTGAGTTCGAGCCCTGGGTATGAAGCCACCTTTGTTAGGGAGCGCTTTAAACCCCAATATGGGACTTCCCAACGCGAATCGGGATTTAGTCGAGCTCCAATGCGGATACTGGACACCGGGTTGGAAACAAAAAAAAAGGATTGTTATACAAATTTCAATGTTTACTTTTTCTATCCTGTATACATAGATTATACATTAATTATACATACTTATATAGGAGTATATATTATTCATGAATTATACATCGGCCGGTTACTTTTAGTTCAAGAGATAGGTGGACGGCTATTTGGCTTAATTCTTAAAAGAAAAAACAAGGCAAAGGTAGGCGATATAGTTATAGTCAAAAGCTCTTCTATAACAAATAATATGAATCGTCTCATCGGAAAGATTGATTTATTTCATTGTAGGTCTCTATCACGACTTCTCATATACAAATTTGATTCTTTTTCTTTTTTATGGCCAAGCACGTAAAATTGTATTATGTATGAGCAGGCGTAACGAGTAGTATATCTAAAAGGATCATAACTCATTTATTGAAGCAATTATCAGCAAAATCATCATTCATTTGTTGAAGGTAATAGAGTCAATGGATCAATACATTGGGACAAAGAAGCAGATACAAAAATTGAAATCCTGTCATTTATTTGAGCATATTAACCTAGTGAAATGTTATATACAAAAGGCAGTGATTTCTCCTTTGAATCTAAAATGACGAGACTAGGAATTACTCTAAAATGTAAGATATGTTCTTATCATAGTTGCACCAGTTGGATCAGATAACAGATGTCTGATTAAGCCTTTTCTCATGTCATTTGGTGCAATAATAAACATGTAGAAGGCAAATAACATGAGGTCTGCTGATGAAAGACTAGAGCCAAGAAATCCTTGCCACATCCTGCAAGAAGTACACTTCTCATTAGTACTGTTGAAACCAGAAGTTGGGAATGTTATGTCAGTTGGAAACATAGAAAACCTGTACGTACTTTTCGTTTTGATTTTTGTTTCGTATAATGTTGACATGAGAAAAATTTAAATGGGGAACACGGTCATTAAGGATTCATATAGTCATCAGAGGCGGTGCTAGGATTTCAAGTTTATGGGTTCGGGATTCTAATCGTTTTAAGCTATTGGGTTCTGAATTAATAATTTATATATATATTCAATGATTTTTTTTAAGACTAATATGAGGTTCAAACCAAAGCTACTGGGTTCGGCCAAACCCGCTCGGGGGTCTCTAGCTCTGCCCTTGATAGCCAGCCGCTCCAACTTGTTTGGTACTGAGGGCATAGTTGTTGTTGTTGGTATTAGTGCATCTTAACCTGTTGTATCACGTTTCCCTGCCTTATTTTCTGTGTTACTGATCTCACTTATTATAAACAGTTACATGTAGTTATTTTTCTGGTCATCTTGTAGTGTAATTTATTTTTAATATTATTAGTGTATAGAAGTTAAACTGATTTAGAAAACAATGACACATGATCGAAGATAACGGGGTGATGGAGCAAGATCAAACCATACCATTTTGGCACACGGAAGAATGCGCGAAAAAATGACCTGATCCCCTCAATATCCAGCTGCAATATGAGTGCCAATCCAAATAGGAAAAATGATCTTTGCCTTTTTCTTTCTTGTGGCCAAAGGGTGTTCCAAGCTGAAGAAATGTGAGCAATTTGCTGAGTCTATATAGGTCAGGACAGTACCAATGCAGTCAAAAACTAGTATAATTGGATAACAAGTACCTTGAGTTGAGATACTTGTGGTACTTGAACTGGTAACCATGTTCTTGACATGATTTTTTCTTAAAATATTTGCAAGTACGGAGGCGCATTTTGGCGCCTCGGACAGTGATCTGACGACTGAATAACCTGTTTATGCAGTAGAGGAAGTTCAGAAGCATTGCATTTAAAGAACACAGTAATAGTAATGTATTTTCTTCTCTTAACCTGTAGCTGGATGAACCATGCTAGCAGCAGCGCCAAACGCTAGAGTTTTTTGCTCGGTATTTGGCAAAGATCCACCAACTGGTATGTAAGACCATTCCTGCATAAAATTTTGTTATTGGCATTTTTCAGGTGTGAGTTCACGGGGAGCCTTGCCATAACTGGTAAAGTTGCTGCCATGCGACCAGGAAGCCACGGGTTCAATCCGTGGAAATAGCCTTTTGCAGGGTAAGACTACGTACAATAGATCCTTGTGGTATGGCCCTTCCCCACAGCCCCCGCATAGCGAGAGCTTAATGCACTGGGCTGCCCTTTTTTTTCTCTAGCAAAAATTGCACGTAACTAAAGGTAGAGTGGATTACCTCTTCATAGATTTTTTTAATTTTTATGCCCAATGTGTTCAATCGTAACATCAGTTTTTTCTTTAACAGATCAAATGGCATTGCATCTTTTGAAGCCAAACAAGTTTCCTGCAGATAGATACTTTTTATCTGTCACACACGTAGTCAAGTAGTAAAGTGCGAGGCGTAATATAAAAAACTAACCTCGAAAAAGACTCTTGTTTTAGTCATGGGCATGGCATATAGAAATGTTGGATATTTAGCTTCTAAAGATTGAGCGTCGTGTCTGACATAGTCTCTATAATCCATGAAAACCATCAGGCTTGGATCATATGGATTGTTATCCACCTAAACTTTGGCGAAAAGAAAAGACGAATGATCATATAATTGCAAAAGTAGCCAAGTTAGATGTCATAACTAATAATTGGGAAATGCAGATAGCAGTTTCTTGGATGTGCAAACCATTATAGTAGTTTCCTTTTGTCTGATGAATAGGACATCCCATTCTAAGTTTACAACAGAAACAGAATCGCCAAGACGAGCAGTGCAAGGATAGTCCAAAAAAGGAATAATGCAACAATTTGCTCATATAAACTCGTAATGATAACTACAGATAACGGTCTAAAGTCTTCGGGTGCATAACATGAAAAAACTTCAGAGTTACTCTATGTTTGATGATATTTTTCTACCTCAACTTCCACTCCATAAGCCGTTTGAACAGAAACCCGAGGACCTCCCAACTCATACTGCAAGAATTTCCCTGAGGCGGCTCCAGATGCAACAGTGACAAACCTGTTATCATAAGTTAGAAGATTTCAAAACAAGGATGCAGTTAAGTTTCTTGTGTGAACAAGTGGTCGAACTATACCTGCAGGGAATCACAATATCGCCCTCGCACTCCACAAGACTGTGGCCACTTGTGGACTCAACGATCCTATCCACTTTCGAGTTAAGATATAAAACACCTGCCTCCACACACCTAAGAAGATTAATGTGAATTACAACTTCAATTGGAAAGAATAAATCAACAACTCGTATGACATAAGGAACAAGTTCAGTGAATTTAACCTTTTGAGTAACTCCTCGTGCAGTAAATGGCGACTAACTCTTCCATAAGCACGACCAATAAGAATTGGATCGGCATCATCAAGATATACAATGGTATCCCTCCAAACATGTTCAATGCATGCTTGAAGCCCGAGATCTGAAAAAAGAAAGCATAAGCATATGTCTTAATTAAGCTCCAGAGAACAAGAGGTTCTGTTTCTTGAAAGGTTATATAGAGAAAAGGACTCTTCATAAAAGCGAAATAAGGATTACGACCTTTGAACTCATCCTCCCAAACACCATAGTTATTTGTGAAAGGAAGATCAGGACCAACGAGCCCCACGTTCAACCCGAGTTTAGCAGACTCCGCAGCAAGAGCAAGACCAGCAGGACCACAGCCAATGACCACCAAATCCAGTATAGTTTGTCCAGCTGATGATATTTGTCGCAACTGCAAGCTGAGATAGTATGATGGACAAAGCAATATAGTTTGCTACATATAAGAGTTAAAATAAATTGCAGAAATAGTTGCTGCAGTATGGTAGTTTTTCTAGCTTCTTCATTTCTTTCATATTGCATAACTCTAACTCACATGGAATTCAATGTGTGATCATTTGGAATAAAAGACAATGTCATAAAAACACCCTCCATTTTGTGAACCCATGATTATTATAGGATGTTGAATCTCATTTTAAAGAGTTCATCTTCTATATATATACACTAATCAGATCGCCTAAAGGATCTATAACAGTCCATAATAAGTGGGATTAATAATCACGAACATAAGGTAAGCAATCTGGTACAAGTTAAAATACACTAATGGTAAGTGTAAGATTTTGTCACACTACCACTGTACACTATAAGTTTGTTTCCTTTTCAAACAGAGTTTGTCTTTAATTAGCTGAAAGTGTAAAAGAATATTTACACTATCGACTCACCTAAAAGATAACTATAGGTAACCACATTTACAATAAGTGGAACTCATTACCTAGAAAATAACGCAGTTAACCTGTTATAAAGGTTAAATTACATAGACATTGTTGAAAAATTAAAACTGACAATGTATAGAAGTTAAAGGATAACCTTGGAGCAACAGTGGTGTGACCAAAGGTTCGAACAGTGGAAGCGGCCACTAATGCTTGTATTAGGTAGGCTATCTACATCACATCCCTTCGGACCCGGCCTTTCCCCAAACCCCGCGTGAATATTAATGTGGGATGCTTTGTGCAGCGAACTATAGGGGCTGTTTGGCATGATATATTAGCAAAAATAATCCTAGGATAAAAATTTAGTACTGCCTTATCCTTATTTAAAAATAGTATCGGGATAACTTATACTTGCCATAAAGTGGAATAGTAATCCCACATAAGTTATCCGAAACAATAAAATTGACAATCACAGGATTAATAGAATATACTCCCTCCGGTCCACAATAAGTGTCTAATTTACTTTTAGCACGCCCATTAAGAAAATACTAAATCCTATACAAAATTAACTAGTATGACTAAACTATCCTTATTTAGTAAGTTAATGTGACGAGAGAGAATTTTGTAGGGATATGCATATAAGGGTAAAAGAGTAAAAACAAATTGAAATTTTTCTTGACTACCTAACTAGACACTTATTTTGGATCAAAATCAAAAAGTAAATTGTACACTTATTGTGGACCGGAGGGAGTGAGTACCGGGAGTACCAAATAGTCAATAAGAAATAACTAATCCCAACATAACTAATCTCATTATAATTAATCACAGCATAACTGATCTCAACATAACTTGTCTTCAAATCAAATGACCCCTTGGTGTATACAAGTCAAATCCTTTTAAATATGGGATCAAGAAAATCACCTTATCAGAAAGCTTAGACTGCAAATCCATGTCTTTGTTCTGCTGCATTTGAACAAAAACAAGTTCTGAACCACCAGCTTTTATATAATCCTCTTCATCAGCAAAATCTTCTTTAACTACTACACAACTATCATTTCCACTACACTTCACTTTCATATGTATAGGCCAAAATGGTTGCTTTTTTCTTGGCATAATTCTCCTTCTTCCTAATGATTTGAATCTCGGACACGTAAAAACTGCCATTGTAGCAAAATTTCGAGCTCCAACACACTCCATGTTCGAGTATATATTATCTCAATGTATATATACTCTTTCTCTGGTTTTATTTTTCTTTTCTCAAGATTTTTCAAAATATGAGATTTTCATTCATTCTTTTGGTTTAATGGGGTTTGGAAAACTGAAAAAGCATGAAAAATTAGCGAGAATTGAAGCTGAAATTAGAATGGAGTTTTGTGAGTCTTTGCTGGATTTTTGGATGGACAGAGAGTGAAGCTATGGATAGGAAGGAGGGAAGCTTTTTGCTGATGTGTTATTGTCATTTCACAAAACATAACACGTGGATGGATTTGATTTGCTGGAGTTATTTCGTTCTGAATATGTTGAGACGCTTTTTTTTGAATCATTTTTTTTCTACTCTCTATCTTTTGTGTTTGATTGCTTTGAAGTTCTCTCTTGAAAATTGGCCAACATTGGCGTTGTTTGCAAGTAATGTGAATAAAATATATGAATTTTTCGTTTTCGTTTTTTTAAGATATTTTAAAGCAAATATTATTAAATAAATCTTTTTCATTTTTTTTTTAGAAAAAGAGAAGTTTCAAAGAAACTTCGAAAAAATAAGAGGCATATTTTCTTGTATTATAGAATAGCTTGTTTGGATAGTTGTTACCTGTTGTATTGTATCGTATTATTACTTTAAGTACAATGTTTGTGTTGTGAACCAAATTGACCCCATAATTGTTGGGCCGAGTAAAATGTTGGAGAATTATATATGGGATCCAGGCCCAGTTAGAAAGTGGACAAAAAGGACTACGAGGTTAGAAAGAAGGGATATGCAAATTATGTTGAAGCTTCGGCTAAGTCTGTGCTTCTCATCTCCTATTCTGACTCTGTATCCTATCCCCTTTCTTCTTAGCTTCCTGTTACAGTTTCTTTTCTCATCTCCTCTCTATTTCCTTAAGTGTTATTTTCTATTGTTCTATGAATATAAGGTTATTGTAATTTCTTTTGGTGAGTTAATACCATCAGTTGATTAGGGTGTAATCTCTTATTAGATCGATTCAGCGGTGGTGACCCAGCGGGTTGGATTTTTTGGGCCGAATGGTATTCAACTTTCGTGGTTTCTCAGAGAAGTACTGGTTATCTTTGGCTTACCTCTACCTTGATGGCGCTACACTTTCTTGGTTTGATTGGTTGTATCGGAACAACCAGTTCTGGGATTGGAAGCATTTTACAGAGAAATTAGTCATTCGCTTTCAGAAACGAACCTTTGCCAATTCTGTGGAGCGTCTAGCCTATCTTTCACAGACTCATTTTCAATATGTACATTTCGAGACTATGGTTCCTCTTAAACCTCAGGGCCCTATCGCTGCTCCTCTACATAATAGCTTCAATTCTTCTGATTTAGACGATGGAGTAGATATAGTTGCTTTGGAGGCTAAGTTGCAGGGGTCCCAGACAGATAATATTATAAATTTATTCTTCATATTGTTGGTTCATGACACCAAGAAACGATGACAAACAATATAATCTATCCAAACATTATATACATCAAAACAATGCAATACTATACAATACATTATAAAACGACACATAAGAATTATCCAAACAAATTGTACAGGGTTCACTTGCTGACAAAGAGGATTATATAAAGTTTGAAAACAAGTTTAGAATCATATAGCGTAATATATAGGGATTTTTACGTAGGTATACATTATTGGAAACTTTATTACCCTCCCTACTTAAGTTTACTTTAATTACATAATATATACATAATTACCAATTATGTACATTTTTAGGAATTGGATGATAATTAAGGAATTCCTGAAATCACTCTAACGTACAAATCCCACTCCCCCTCGTTTCTCTCTCCATGTCCCACTCCCCCCATATTTCTCTCCCCGTATTCCCAGCATATCTTCAGTATCTTCTACCATTAACACCGATTTTCAATCTTCTTCGAAAATCCCTCTACTTCTTCAAAAATCTCTCTCTATTTTTACTGATTTCAGCTTTAAATACTCTACAAAAGTTATAGTTGCTTAAAATTTTGCTAAATTTTCAATGAAAAAGAAACCACTCTCGAAGATTAGCCCTAAAAAAGCTAAAGTAGGTAATATTCCTACTTTTGATTTGGGTGTTTTCTTTCAGGATTCACCCAAAAAAAGTTCCAAAATCGGCACATGCAAAAATAGAGACCAAGCCCAGGCTTTCCCCTCGTGAAGCTAGGACAGAAGCTCAAACAAACAAAAGCACAATAGGGATGCTTGTAAAGCCTCGACGCCTGTTAAATCAGTATAACAGAACGACAAAGAAATTGCTTCCGATGATGATTTTGTCAAAGAAGAAGTTATCACAAAAGTTACAAAAAAGTAGAGTTTCTCCTAATGTTCAACCTTCAAAAAAATAAGAAGGTTCAAAAATCAGCTAAAAAATGTACTGCAACAGTAATTGGGGAAGGTACAATTTCAGTAGTTTTAATTAAAAAACTTGTTCTCTTTCTCCCGAACATACATAATTTTTTTTTTGTATTTGAAAATATTTTATCTACATTGCGTAGATTTGTTGTAGGTTAACAAATTTTCTATATTCCACTATAAATTGTAGGTTTCTTATAGATATTTTGTAATATAAATGTAGTTATGTTGTTATCTGTTTTTAAAACAAGTTTATTAACTTTTTGTTTCTTTTGCTGTAGAATCGAAATTTTTTTGCACCACATGATTTTGATTATGGAATCACCAGGTTTCACACATTATGCGACCCTACTATTATTGGCCAAATCAAGGATTTACTGTTTGAAAATGGGTTAAAACTTTTTAAGAAGATATGTTTTGGGTATTTTCTTTCCTTGCCCAAAATATGTATCCAAAATCAAGCAATTCACCTTCTCATGAAGTATGAATTGAATGCATCTGGTTTCGACTTTTTTACATCAAAGAAAAGGGTGAGAGGTTGAATTTTAGGTTGAGAGAGTTTGCCCTGATTAGTGGCCTTAGATGTTTTACAGAAGTGACGGACTTTGGTTACACAATAAGTATGACAGTAAAATAATAAGGAGTTATTTCCCGAATAAGGAAAAAGTTGAGAGCTCATACTTGAAACAAATTGTAACCACCCGTAGTTGGGTGAACGATGAGGATGTAGTCAAGCTGTGTATTCTCTATCTCATAGAATTCTTCATTTGTCCTTCTAACAAAGAGAATTTAGGTTTGATAGACCATTTTAGGTTCTACTTGGTGGACTCGGGGCAGTATGCGAACTATGCATAGGTTATCCAATCTTACACACATTTTCTTGAGTTCGTTAGGCACAAGCTCAACCCTTCTATGCATTTTTATCTCATTCGAGGTTTTGCACTAGCTATGCAAATATGATTGTATGAGTGTTGCTCTACGGTAAATACGAATATAGCTACAAGGGTTGCTAATTCGATCCCCAGCATACTTAATTAGACAGCTAGTAAGGACAAGATATGGTCATCTGCATTGGAAGATAGAATGATCAAACAATCATGGATCAAGGTAAATGCTTTTTCACTTCTGCGCACACAATTTAATATAAATTATCTACAGAATTAATACATATTATGAGTAGGTCTCTCACATTTTTTTTCACTTAGTTCACCAACATAATTGAAGCACCATTAGAGCTTTCAATAATGAATTTGTCAGATAAAGTTGAATACATCCTTGTAGAAGATGAAACAAAGTCCGAGCATCTGACAGATTCTCCATCTCCATCCAGACATAAGCAGACAATTGGAAAATATGACAAGAAAGATATTGTGAAACAAATAAAAAAATTAAGAAAAGATGTTGATAAGGTAACATCTATACATAATCAAGATGGTTTTTTTAAATTTGTTTTATGCAAGTTATTTCCTTAACTCTTTCTATTTTAATATGTAGGTTAGTTCAGACATTAGAACTTTCAAGACAGATGTTTTTAAAAAAACTAGGTAGCATTCAATTGCTACTGAAAGATTCAATCAAGGATGTTTTAGAGGCGATAAACTCTCAAAAGGATAACATTGATGCTAAGGTTTTATTCGAAGTATAGTCATTTTAGATAACACTTTTTACAATTTCTAAGTTTCTATTATCATTTATAAATTATATAGCCTAACAAGTTATGCTTGCATTTTACTGGCAGTTCTATGAAAAATAATGAGCATTACAAAGAAAAGAACAGTCAACACATTCAGGGCGGTATTGCTAAACCAGTGTTGGCCAGAAGTAGTAAAACAGGTATTTATATTATCCCTACATTATATCTACATATATCCGAAATTACTGACAACTAATCTACATTAATATGTCCAATGATTTTCTTAAATATATGACACCTGAATGACATTCAAATTGAGGAGAATGTTCCTGTAGGTGTTAATTTGTCTTCCCAATTTGAAGGGGCATTTGATGAAGAAAATGCAAGAATGATTTAGTACATGTTATTATCATATTTCACAATACATTTTTCATATCAGATGCAAGACAACATTTCTACAAATTTACTACAATTTAACTACCTTAATCTTAATGTTTGCTACAAATTATCTACAATTAAGTTAAGTTATACACATTTATTATAACAAAGAAGGAAACTATACATGTTGTATCTCTAAATCAGGAAGCTAATATTGGCATTCCAGGATAGCAATTGAATGAGGAGAAGGAGACTACAAAAATGCAATCTCCCATTCAGCAAAAAAACGTTATACAACAGGGAGACGATTGTTATAAACATTTCAGTGGTATTATATGTTACATTATAATTGTAGGAAAAAAATAGATTTTGACAATTTGTTTCAACTTTCCATAAACAACTGATGCAACATGTCTTCTTATCGATTTTTTAAAGATTTTGAAGGGCACCAACCGACTATATTAATGTAGGTTATTCAGACGACTGTAGATCTGAAAAAAGGAAAGTAACACTTAATGATTTTGAGCTGCCAGAGACCTCTCTCAGATTGTTAAGTTCGACGAGCCTATCGAAGATGAAACAACCCCTGTGCATCAAGGAAGAACAAGGTAGCGTGGCAAGCATGCCAGATCCCCCTTTCTCCCTTTATACAATTCTGGGGGAAGCACTTCTGTTGGACCTCTAATTTGTTTCATCAAGCATCCATTTACTGGGGTTATTAGTGACAATGTTGATCCTGACTTGTTGGAAGAATTCAATAAGTGGTTATACTTCGGTACCTATACGGTTTCAAAGAGGTTAGATTATAGAAAATGTCATATTTTTGAGTGCATTCAATTTTTGAATTTCCAGATGAATCTACATATTTATTGTAATTGCTATGTGTTTAAATAAGAGGAAGGCGCCTTATTCTGTAAAAGATAATCAGCTTAAGCCGTGGTATGATCTTGGTGTCACACCTCCTCTTTCTCTACTACACTCCGTGAATGGTATAATAAAAGGAGTTTTTTCAATTAAAGGACAGTCGAAACGGGATTCATTTTATTAAAGGTTCAGAGTCGCCACTTGGGAGATTTATGGTGTCCCAAGTCACCGGTTTGAATCCCGAATCGAGGAAAGGGTTTGACTTTGTATTACAGTCGCGAACCAGAAATTCAAGTAAGGAATTCTGTTAACTCGGGAGAAGGGATTAGGCACTTCCGAGTTCTGTGGTTCTAGCATGGTCGCTCAATTGCTATATTTGGCTAAAATATGCTTTTTATACATGTTAAAATCTATAGTGCAATTTTAGAGTTATTTACCTCTTTTAGTTAATTTATTTTTTTTAAAGAAAGTGAACGTCATTTAAAAATGTATTTTTGGACCACGTCACATGAACTACACCCGGATCCTCGACACATTCTTTTTCAAAGTTTTGGGATTTGGATTTGGGTTGCATGAAATGCACACCCGTATTTAGGAAAGTAATATTATTAAATGCGCGCCTAAAGAGACTAACACGTTATTATCTTTGGGAAGGGCCATGAAATTCGCTAAACGGCCCATCCCAAATTCTAAGTATTTTAATATAAACATTTCAAGAAGGCCCCGCAATTTATGCATTTTATTTGGTGGGGCTCACCTCATTTATTATTTAAAGGCCAATCCTAAAGCAAATTACAATTTTCTACTCAAGTTGTCTCTAGTAATAAAAATAGCCCTAATTAATTGGCATGTGGGAGAGGTCCAAAATTCCATAGTTCATTTTTCAACCAATTAAGCCCAATAACTGAATATACAAAGCAGGACATTTTCAGCAATAGGTTCAAAACAGCCCAGGTTTCATTATACGCAGATTGGACCGCTTGGGCCTGTAACAGCTCATATATCCAGTATCAAATTAAATCTGGCTCACTGATTTACTTTCACAGCCTGGACAGTCAAGGCTTTGAGCCAAGCTCAAACGAGATTTGTTAAGTAGCAATTGTAGGCTATATACATTGATTCAAGACTTTTGCTATTGACAGTTATTTAAGCTATGGCTAACACCAGTGATTATAGTGAATTAGGATTGTTCAAAGTGATTATCAACTACTGGCAAAAGCAACTTATTAGTGCTATTGTCATTATTAGCCTAATATTACCATTATACAAATATGAAAATCTATATAGTCCAGTTTTATTCAATTAACGCCAACTGCTACTTCTACCTGATCGTACTTGTGAGTTAACAAAATAATAAACTAATGCCTAATCAAATTAACGCTTGATGATACACAATTTGAATTTCACACTAAGTTAAGATAACACCACTAAATACAAGAAAATGTATACAATCTTAAGAAATACTTGAATTAGCTTAACCGTCCATAGTCCAAACCAACCTAAAGCAGTCCTAATTATAAAGGCTCTATATTTGTTGTTTGTATAAGTAAAAATCAAACTACGTCAACACATTACATATTATTGATATCTATTTGTCTACAGTAGTATAATCGTCCATACATGCACAGTCCAGTAAACAAGTGTATCAGTATTTCATTTCATGTCCATCTCAAAGAGCCATATCAATTTGAATTCAAGTGTGTACCTGGAAATGTAAGATAACAAGAGAGAATAGAGAGGTCAGCAATAGCTCAGCAGATCAGCAGTCACCAGCATCAAACAGGGCCAAGTTTAGGTCTAAACCAAAATCATAATGCCCAAGAAGAAGTGAACTCAACCAAAACACTCTGAATCTACTCGAAATTGGATTAGGAAGTTACAGAACACCTTCAGCAATCAAAAACACCCAGCAACAATTCGAATAAATCCCAAACACCTTTAGATGCTTTAAACCTTCGAGTACAGAACAGAAACAGAGAAATCCGAGCTAATTCTGATCCTAAATGAGCTAACCAATTGGATTAAGAGCTGAAAGTTGAAAAATGATCTAAGGAAGATCAATCTAACAATTTTTTTTGTATTTTCTGTGGATTATGTGTATACTTTTTTGGAGATTTTCTAAGATGAGAAAGAGAATTTCAGATCTAGTGTTTGAATCTGAAATTCAAATTTAGCTTCTGGAAACTAAGACTATTTTGGGGGAAATTTTTGGGGCTCAAAAACTTGTTAAACAAGGTAGTAGCATACCCTTTTATAGGCATCAATGAGGGCAGCCCTCAGTTTTCTGTTTTCCTTTTATTCCCTCTTTTAAACTTCAGTTTTTCCTACTTAATCCTCTATTTTCTAACTTGTTACTCAAGTTATCTCACTACAATTACTGAAATTCTAATTGTACCCCTATCTAGAAGGTTCTAGGAATTTCTAGTTCAGTTATTAGAAGATTCCATTGTTTAAAATGCCTACCTTACCCTTTATCTAATCTGAAATTTACGCAACCCTTCACCTTAGTTAATAACCACGGTTAATTATTAAATGGAACTAAAATTCAACTCAGTCTAGACAGATCCTAAAGTTAAGCTAATTACCATGACCAATTAATCTAAAATAGAAATCAAATTCAACCAAATTGTTATTCCCAATTAAGTTCATCCACTACACAAATCAATCATTTGAGGACTATAGTCTAATTACCAATAACCAAAATCGAATTAAACCAACTGAAAATTGAAACAGAACACAAATTAAACCAAGAGTAAAACAGAATTGCTTAATAATGAAGAACAACCAGTCAAGTGAGAAAGGACCTTAATGATTGGAACGAAAATCAAAAGAAAACTTAAACCTAAAACCTATAATCACTGACTGTGGATTAATCAACAATAACTATGACAAAATAAACAAAACAAACTTAGGTCATCGATTATTAGAACAAAACAAATCAACACAGAAGAGATCAAACAATTACTGATAAAAACTCAATTCAAGCTATCGTGAAGAGAAGCCAGTCAAAAACAGAGAAAGCTTCCTTGTGAAATTCTAAGGTTCTACCGCTTCTGAACTTGAACTTCGATGACCCTGGGTGAGACTTGAGGTATACTAATGACGGATTGGGAATGAGGGAGGTGAGGATAACACGTAATTGTGAATTTATCGGGGTTTGGGAATTTTAGGGTTTTGGACCGGGACTTGATCCAAGATTCGAGCAGTTTGAGGGATATTTGAAGTAAAAGGGGTTTGGATTTGTGATGCAGGGGGGAGGTGAACCCATGGTGTAAATTTGGTGGTGTAAATTTGGCGATGATTTGGGACGGTGCCGCCGTGGGTGGCGGAGGCGGCGACAACAAACTTGAATATTCGAGAAGATTGGGTGTGATTCAAGCCATGGCAGTTTGGGGTTTAGAAAGAGGAGGTCATGGGGAATCCATGGTGTAAATTTTAGGTCGTTTGGAGACTTGCCGCTGGCGGCGACGATTCTGGCCGGTGGCATTAGTTATAGTCTCTGATGGTTATGAGAGAGATGAGACCGGGAGGGGGGGGATATGGGATTCAGACCGTTTTATGTTAATGAGACCCCACTTCAGGACCGTTGGATTGATGAACCTCGACGGTCCAGATCTGTTGATTCTAAAACGGCGTCGTTCAGTTAGTAAAAGGGGCAGGCTGAGTTTGGGGTATTTGGGCCGGATCTGGTTGGGTGTGACTTGGTCCGATTTTAGGGTCATTTGGATTGAATGACCCAAATTCAACCTTTTTAAGTCTTTATATTTGCTTCTTTTGTTTTCTTTTTCTTCTTTTTTGTTTTAATTTATTTTAATTTGGCACTAACAAAAATCTAAATTAATTCCTAAAATTAAAAAGAAAAACTAATTAATCCCCAAAATGACAATTAGCACAACAAATTAACCCAAAATTACTCAAAAATCAAAATCGAAATTAAAAGTGCAAACTACACTATACTTTTGATTTTTCCTTTTATGAAACAATTAAGTTCTAGTTAATCCTAAAATATAAAATTAAACCTTAAATGCACACGCCAAACGTATTTTTTATATTTTTTATATGAATTAAAATGCACAAATAAAATACAAACAATTAACAAAAAATAACACAAAAATTCACAAAATTGTAAAATAATGAAAGAAATAATTTTGTTTGAATTTTTGGGAATAATGCATATAGGGCAAAAATCACGTGCTCACAGCTACCCCTCTTTGCCCAGAAAACACGAAGAGTTTTCGTGCAAAGATAAGTAAGCAGAAACGAGCGATTTTTGCCTGTTTGAATATTCCGTGTGAAGCATTTTGAAAAGAGTTGACCGCACCCTGTTTCTGAGGCTGCCTACATATCCTTGGCTAAAAAGGAATCAGGTCAGTGTAGTTTGGGAATGTCTGGTAGCTGGGACTACCAAGAGCTGTGATTTCACTGCAATTGCTGCTGCTACTGCTTACTGACCTCCCTTATTACACCATGTCGAAATAAAGAAGCTAGCCTAAGCTATGATCTATGAATTACAAAAAAGTCATATCTATGCCTTGATCTTGCGGTTCTTGTTGCCTTGAACTTGTATCTTTCCGATGGAATTCTAGCGTTGTTGCCTTGCATTGTGATCGGAGTTGTTTTTGCCATTTCTCCGAGTGATGCTTGACTGCTAAAATTTGAAATATATGCCTCTATTCTCCAGGCGGGCTCCTGACTGTTAACACTTGAAATGTATTCCCTTATTCTCCAGGTGAGATCCTGATTCCTGGACTTGAAATGTATTCCCTTGTTCTCCAGGTGGGCTCCTGACTTCAACAAAATAGACAAACAAAGAGAATTTTCTGCCCCAGTTTGGTGGCTGGGCACATCATGTTATCAAATACAACTAAAAGTTTGAAAGCTAAAATTTGAATTGTGCTTCCTTTGTTCTCCAGGTGGGCGCCTGACTGCTGAACTTGAAATGTATTCCCTTGTTCTCCAGGTGGGCGCCTGATTGCTGAACTTGAAATGTATTCCCTCGTTCTCCAGGTGGGCGCCTGATTGCTGAACTTGAAATGTATTCCCTCGTTCTCTAGGTGGGCTCCTGATTTCAACAAAATAGACAAACAAAGAGAATTTTCTACCCCAGTTTGGTGGCTGGGCACATCATGTTATCAAATACAACGAAAAGTTTGAAAGCTAAAACTTGAAATATGCTTCCCTTGTTCTCCAGGTGGGCGCCTGACTGCTGAACTTGAAATGTATTCCCTTGTTCTCCAGGTGGGCGCCTGATTGTTGATCTTGAAATATATTCCCTTGTTCTCCAGGTGGGCGTCTGATTGCTGATCTTGAAATATATTCCCTTGTTCTCCAGGTGGGCGCTCGATTGCTGAACTTGAAATGTATTCCCTTGTTCTCCAGGTGGGCTCCTGATTGCTGAACTTAAAATGTATTCCCTTGTTCTCTAGCCGGGCTCCTGATTGCTGAACTTAAAATGTATTCCCTTGTTCTCTAGCCGGGCGCCTGACTTTAACAAAATAGACAAACAAAGAGAATATTCTGGCCCATGTTGGTAGCTGGGCGCGTTATGTTACCAAATATTAAAAATTTGAAAGCTAAAATTTGAGTTGTACTTCCCTTGTTTTCCAGGTGGGTGCCTGATTGCTGAAATTTGAAATGTATTCCCTTATTCTCCAGGTGGGCTCCTGATTGCTGAACTTGACAAACATAGAAAATTTTCTGCCCCTGTTTCCATCAAAGAAAGATCTTGTCAGTTTAAAATGTGGTTAGTTGCTGGCATTCTTGCTAGGCACACCCCTGCCGCTGAGCTTCACTCTGACTTGCTTCCCTGGACTTGTCTTGAATCACTTC
This sequence comes from Nicotiana glauca, assembly GCA_026770625.1. Classification (NCBI taxonomy): domain Eukaryota; kingdom Viridiplantae; phylum Streptophyta; class Magnoliopsida; order Solanales; family Solanaceae; genus Nicotiana; species Nicotiana glauca. The sequence continues at coordinate 7,248 of MU750849.1, read as the reverse complement.
GACTTCCTGACTGCCTTTCAACCCCATGACTTTGACAACCCAAGTGTTCTATCCCATATTGATATTTTTATGTTTTTGACCCCTCTATCTGGAACTTTGCTTCTCCCATAAAACTATCCAATTAATCCACCAATGAAACTTCCGGTGGTTCTTTATGTCTTACTTTGCCTTTTGACATCTTTGATATATTCTGGCCCTGTTGTTCTTTGCAACTTAGAAAACTGGTAGTTAGCCTTGACATTCCTCCCCTTTTGTTCCGAACAGAACTGGCGCTGAAACATCTTAAAGAATAGACATCAAAAGAATGAAATGCAATAACCTCGAGGGTTAAGGATAGAGAGAATCCGACAACTGATGATTTGTAATAAAGAAGGAAGAGAAGAAGACTTATCTGAGTGGAACAATTGGTACCACTGATCCTGCCATGCATTTTGGATTAACCGGCCCAGTCTTGTCCAACCAATCAACTTTCAATTGCCACATTTCCTGTTCCGGACTTTCACAACCTGATTTTTTACCCAAACCCAAACCTTGTTTATCTTGCAATATCTTAAACAGCTTTCAACCATAGACTTGTTTCATTTGCCCATCTGAAAACTCACCTTCGCCTTAAAGTGCCCGTGAGGGTTTTCACCAATAAGACTCTCTCATTTTTGATCTCTCTCCCATGAGGGTTTTCACCAATAAGACTCTCTCATTTTGATTTCTCTCAACTCACTTCGCCTTACGGTTCCCGTAAGGGTTTTCACCAATAAGACTCTCTCATTTTTATCATTTTTCTTCTTGTACCGGAGTGTTGCCCCTGACATGAATCACTTTTATTCGCTTGTCTTGGCACTTCTTGGAGACTGATCGGAAGGTCTTTCTTTGGACCGTAATGCAGGCTTTTGGATGGGGGTTAGAAAGAAGGGTATCCAAGGCTCAAAACAATTCAACATGGGTTCAAAATTACAACTTTCGGAATCAGATTCTCACAACAACCACAACTTCTGCCCCAGTTTCTTTCTTGGGGGACTTTCGGATTTTTGTTTTGGGGTGACTGAACCTCAGAGAGGTTGCCTACATACCCTTTCGGGATCAAGTCAAACGTAGTTCATGCCATATATATTACTTTGTTGTTGCGATCTTTCCTTTCCTCCACTTTTCTTTCCTTGTCCCTTTTCTTTTCTTTTTTTATCTGTTTTGCCTTTTTTCTTTTCTCTTATGTTTTTCTTTTCTTTTCTTTTCTTTTCTCTTTTTCTTTCTTTTCTTTTCTCTCTTTCTTTTATTTTCTCTTTCTCTTTTCTTTTCTTTTGGACTGTTTTTCTCTTGTTTCTCACCTTATTTTCCCTACTCTGGCTTCTAAGTTTTGTTATTGATTCCGAAAGAGGGGTACGAAAGAAAATAAATGAGGCTCAAAAGGGGTAATCAAAGGATAAAGTGTTTGGATAGAAGAACAAAGTGCCTTTGTCATTTCAATCTCAAAAATATGCCGAATACAATTAAGTACAATTAGACAAAGAAATCATACATAGTATCGTTTGATTGCATCAGAGTTGATAGCCATTTCTACACATTTTCCTTCCACATCTGTCAAATATAATGCGCCATTGGACAACACTCTGGTTACAACAAACGGCCCCTGCCAATTCGGGGTGAACTTTCCTTTTGCTTCAGCCAATGAGGTAAGATACGCCTCAACACCAATTGCCCTACTTCAAACTTCCGCGGACGAACCTTCTTGTTATATGCTCTTGCTATTCTCTATTAGTACAACTGTCCGTGACATACCACTGCCAATCTCTTTTCGTCAATCAAACTAAGTTGTTCCAAGCGAGCTTTGACCCATTCAACATCATCAATTTTCGCCTCAGCGATAATCCGAAGGGACGGTATTTCAACTTTTGCGGGTATTACTGCCTCAGTACCGTATACCAATAAATAAGGAGTCACCCCTACTGAAGTGCGGACAGTAGTGCGGTAGCCTAAAAGTGTGAAAGGCAACTTCTCATGCCATTGATTGGACCCTTCCACCATTTTCCGAAGTATTTTCTTGATGTTCTTGTTAGCTGCTTTGACCGCTCCATTCACCTTAGGACGATATGGGGTGGAATTGCGGTGCATGATCTTAAATTACTGACATGTCTCCGCCATCAAATGGCTATTGAGACTGGCACCATTATCTGTGATGATTACCTTCGGGATTCCGAACTGACAGATGATATTTGAATGCACAAAATCGACCACTGCCTTCTTGGTCACAGATTTGAAAGTTTTTGCATCAACCCAGTTAGTGAAATAATCAATGGCTACCAGAATAAACCTGTGCCCATTTGACGCCGCCGGCTCGATCGGCCCAATGACATCCATTCCCCAAGCAATGAAAGGCCATGGTGCCGACATTGTATGCAATTCAGATGGTGGAGAATGAATCAAATGTCCATGTACCTGACATTGATGACACTTGCGCACGAAACTGATGCAATCCTATTCCATAGTAAGCCAATAATAACCTGCTCGAAGAATCTTCTTTGCTAAGACATATCCACTCATATGAGGTCCACAAACTCCCGTATGTACCTCGGTCATGATAACTGTAGCCTGTTTAGTATCTATGCATCTTAATAAACCAAGATCTGGAGTTCTTTTGTACAACACTCCTCCACTGAAGAAAAATCCGCTTGCCAAGCGTCGAATCGCTTTTTTTTTTATCCCCTATGGCCTGGGCTGGATATACTCCCATCCTGAGGTATTCTTTGATATCATGGAACCACGGCTCACCATGAAGTTCTCCTTCTACCATGTTATAATAGGCATGCTGATCTCGGACCTGAATCTGCAAAGGTTCCATATAAGCCTTATCTGGATGATGCAACATTGACCCCAAAGCAGCCAAAGCGTCGGCAACTTCATTATGAATCCTTGGAATATGCCTGAAATCTATGGATTGAAACCGTTGACAAAGTTCATGCAAACATTGCCGGTACGGTATGAGCTTCAAGTCTCGTATCTCCTATTCCCCGTGAATCTGGTACACTAGAAGATTCGAGTCACCCATGACCAAGATTTCCTGGACACCCATGTCTATAGCCAACCTCAAACCCAAGATACATGCCTCGTATTCAGCCATGTTATTGGTGAAATAGAAACGAAGTTGAGCCATAATAGGGTAGTGGTGCCCTGTCTCAGAAATAAGCACTGCTCCTATCCCGACGCCTTTGGTATTGGCAGCCCCATCAAAGAACAGTTTCCATCTTGGCTTCTTGACCTGTTCTAATTCCTCAACATGCATTATCTCTTCACCAGGGAAGTATGTCTTTAAAGGTTCATATTCATTATCAACTGGATTCTCGGCCAGATGATCAGCCAACGCTTGTGCTTTCATTACAGTCCGGGTCACATAGATAATGTCAAATTCCGTGAGCAAGATCTTCCACTTGGCGAGCCTCCCTGTGGGCATGGGCTTCTGAAATATATATTTTAATGGGTCCAACCGAGAGATGAGATAAGTGGTATATGATGACAAGTAGTGTTTCAATTTCTGCGCTACCCAGGTCAAGGCACAATACGTCCTCTCAAGTTGAGTGTACTTCACCTCGTAAGATGTGAACTTCTTGCTAAGGTAGTAAATCGCTTGTTCTTTCTTTCCTGTGATGTCATGCTGCCCTAGTACACAGCCAAAAGAGGATCAAGGGTCTTCCTGGCTCCGGGGGGACCAACACAGGTGGACTGGCCAAATACTCCTTAATCTTGTCAAATGTTGCCTGACATTCGTCCATCCATCTGACCGCAACATCCTTTTTTAGCAGCTTAAAGATGGGATCACAAGACGTTGTGAGTTGGGCAATGAACCTGCTGATGTAATTTAACCTCCCAAGCAAACTCATCACCTCTTTTTTGTTCTTTGGCGGCGGTAACANCATGACCCTATAATAATACGTTCCCCAAGGCGTGATGAATGCCGTCTTTTCCGCATCTTCCTCATCCATCAAAATCTGGTGATAGCCCGCATAACAATCCACGAAGGAACCAATGTCATATTTGGCACAATTGTCAATCTATGGATGTTTGGTAGTGGGAAGTTGTCTTTTGGACTCGCCTTATTGAGATCACGGTAATTGACACACACTCTGGTCTTTCCATCCTTCTTTGGCACGGGCACAACATTAGCTAACCAGGTGGGATACCGCGTGACCCGGATGACCTTCGCCTCAAACTGCTTGGTAATCTCTTCTTTGATTTTCACACTAATGTCTGTTTTAAATTTCCTTAGCTTCTGCTTGACAGGTGGGCATGCTGGGTCGGTGGGCAATTTGTGGACCACCAAATCGGTGCTTAAACCAGGCATATCGTCATATGACCACGCAAAAACATCTTTGTACTCAAACAACGCTTTGATTATCTCCTTTCTGAGCTGAGGTTCTAGNTGGAGTTAGATTGGTATTCAAGACTAGGCCGAAGACTCCTCATGCATGACACATCAGTGAAACCAACATAAAAGGGACTGTACAAGAAAGAAAAGAAAGACAAAAATAAAGGCTATCAGGAATGAAAAAGGAAGGAAATTGCATTTCATTTAAATTTTAAGATAACAAGGTTTAACTCATCCAAACGGACGGAACATAGCATCCGAATTACAACCTTGGAAATAACCCAGATTAAACTGAAAGGAAAATCAAAACTAACTACCAAGACTCCCTCTGGGTAGGAAGAGGAGTAACCTCCCAATTATTAAGCTTTGCATGGGGCCCCACGAACTGCACATCTTCCTTGCTTGGACCTTCTCCTGCCTCCAACACATTTACCTCGTCAAACAGCTTCTCAAACCTCTCAATCAGCTCCTTGTCAGGTTCCACCACCACAGAATTAGGCATTGCCGTTGCTGGGCGCTTCTTGGTACCAAGCCTGACAAAGGAGCGGGAAAGGCGGGGGATGGGTTTTGGAAGGGTCCATGCTCTCTTTTTCATCTTTTTAGCTCGCCTTATGTCAGCAGCGGTGGTCTTGAAGCCTAAACCAAAAGTATCCAGGTTTCCAGGAAGAGAGACCGGCTGTGTGATGCCTTGCAAAGAAGCACCCAAGCCTTTTCCAGGTAAGAATCCGTTCTTTATCATTTCCGAGGCCACCATGACAGATGCAACAGCTACCCTGGGTACAGGAATACACTCTCCTTTCGGGATCTTTTCAACTGATACTGTGTATAAGACTTGGTAAACCCATGGACCTTTATCATCCTCAGCTTCTACGAAAGACATAATGGTATTACACGAACTATCTTCCCCATGCACCACAATTTCCTGCCGGTCCCACTCGAATTTGACCATCTGATGCAAGGTAGACGACACTACTTTTGCTGCATGAATCCAAGGTCGGCCTAACAAGAGATTGTAAGAAACAGCCACGTCAAGCACTTGGAACTCCATAGTAAATTCAACCGATCCTATCGTCAATTCCAACTCTATATCCCCAACCATGTCCTTTCCTCCTCCATCAAATCCTCGTACGCATATGCTATTCTTGTGGATTCTCTCACTGTCCACCTTTAACTTGTCTAGGGTGGAGAGAGGGCAAATGTTTGCACTGGAGCCATTGTCAATTAGCACCCTGGTGACCACAGAGTCTTCAGATTTCACCGTGAGGTAGAGTGATCTATTATGCTCAGTGCCCTCCAAAGGCAGCTCATCGTCAGAAAATGTAACCCTGTTGACCTCGAAAATCTTGTTTTCTATTTTCTCTAGATGATTTACAGAGTTCTTATTAGGAACATAGGCTTCATTCAGAATCTTCATCAAAGCCCAGCGGTGCTCATCCGAATGGATCAATAAAGATAGCAATGAGATCTATGGCGGGGTTTTTCTCAACTATTCCATAATGGAGTAATCTTGCGCCTTCATCTTCTTCAAGAATTCTTCTGCTTCTTCTTCAGTTACGGCCATTTTTATTGGCGCTGGATTATCTTTGGTTGTTTTGTCTTTTCTCATCTCTTCAGGGGCAAAGCATCTCCCTGAACGAGTCAGCCCATGGGTTCCACAAACTTCTTCTTTAACTTCCTTCCCCTTATACGTCACTGTCACTTGGCCGTAATTCCATGGGACGGCCTTTTCACTGACTACTGGTAACTGAGTTACTGGCTTGATGATAACCGGCTCTGTGCGAGCCCCTTTTATGATCATAACAGGCTTGACAGCCGCCCCCGGCACCACCACTTTAGCTGGATCTTATTTTACTGCAACACTGCTCAAAGGCTCCTTCTTTATCACCACGACTGGTTTGCTAACTGTCTCCTCTACCTTGATCAATGCCCTTCCACTAGCTAGTTTCTCATTCGATCTGTTCTCACTAGCCCTGATCATCATTATGGTTTGTGAAGGCTTCTTATTCTCTCCCTTTTGTACTAGCTCAATCATATGGGTCTCATGATGGGTTGGTAATGGATTCTGAGTGATGTTAGGCGTCTCTGGGGCCTGCACTTCAATTCGGCGAGTATCAATGAGCTCCTGGATGGCCGTTTTCAAATGCCAGCATTTTTTTGTGTCATGTCCCGGAGCACCCGAGCAATACTCGCAGCTCACCGAGTGGTCTAGATTCTTGGGGGAGGATTTGGCAATTTGGGTTCAATCGGACTCAACATGCCCAACTGTCTCAATCTGTGGTATAAGCTGGTATAAGATTCTCCCAACGGAGTGAAAGTCTTCTTCTTTTGCAACCTATCATTATTGGAAGTAGGGTTGGGTCAAAAACCGGGTCCAGTGGGGTTTTTATAGGCTCTCGGGGGTGGGTAGGTGCTTTGAGTTGGGTAAGTATTTTGTAGGGTGGGTGTACACCATTGCGCATGGGTAGGAGGCTAGGGGTATGTTTGGGCGTGGTGGACAGAGAAATGGGGGACAAGAGGTGGGTATTAGTGTTGCGGTGGGTCATATGGGGTGTGTGGGTAGGGTTGGGGATGAGGTCGAGGTTGGTGATAATATGGTGATGGACCCCTGGACCAAGCTCTTGATTCCACTACTGTAACGTCTTCTTTCTTTTTCTTTCCCAGTACCCCTCCAGTGCCGCTCTGGATAGCCTGGGTAGTTTCCTTGATTGCCAAATAGCTCATAATCTTGCTGGACTTGAGACCCTCTTCCAACATACTTCCCTTTTTCACTACCTCGTTGAAAGTTTTTCCCACTGCTGACACCAGGTGACCATAGTAGATAGGTGTGAGCACGTGATTTTTACCCTAAGCAAATTATTCCAAAAATATCAAACAAAATGATTTTTACAATTTTAAGA
>MU750848.1:0-10966 GCA_026770625.1 Nicotiana glauca | reverse complement strand
TCCTAACTTAAGGGTTAGGATTGCCAAGAGGAAAGCACCAGATTGATGGAAAGGCTACTAAATGCAATGCCAAGTCTGTGTACTTCAATATACTGGAGATTGTTAAATGACTACTCAGTGGTATCAGCATGTTTACATGCTCAATCTGAGAGTTGTTTGATAATCTGCAGTAGGATATATTACATAGATAAGGCAGGAACACTTAGAACACTTTCAGAATTTCAAACTCTAATGAACATCAGTAGGAACATACTCAAGAACATCATCAGAATCATCTCGTATCTGATCACTTTGATTGCAGTTGTATACATCCCATGGGCTTTGAGCATTTCTAAAAAAGTGCAGGGTCATATTGGCACCTTCAACAAATGCAGGTGTTTGATCTTAGTTGCACTGATACAACAAGGTTATCTGGAAGCTGCAGTTGTTGTATGGAATACATCTTCAACTACTCTCATAACTACAGATCATCTGTATTGGCTTGTGATTTATTGGATACTGTTGTGTCATTATTCAGTGGTATTAGTGTGTTCACACACTCATTCTGGAGAGGACATTCCAGTAGACAATTTGAATTTGCAGGTGAAAATGGAAAGAATAGTAGATATAGTAGATGGTATCACTTTGGATCCTTGGAAGTCATTGCTTGCTTCAGTATTGTGGCTATATTGTTTGGACTTTTTCATTGCCTATACTCTCCATACCTTGGCACCTTGTGAGAGCTTAGTTGGTGCTACATGGTACTTGAAATGGCATTGGAAGTCACACACAGCCACAGAATTTGGGAGCATGTATTTGGTTATTATGTAATAGATAGTATTTGTTTATTAGTTAGGCTTCCTAGCTTTACTTGTTTCAGACTTTTATTAGGTCTATGTTGGACAAATTGTATGTTTTTGGACCCTTTTTGGGATGTTTTATTTATATATTAGCCACTAGGCTAAATGCCTAGTGATATATTCGCTAAAAAAAAAAAATACCGGCATAAGACGAATCACAAGTAACAATAAAGCAGAAAGTAATTTGTACTATAGAAGAAACAAACATGTAAGCTGGTTTTAAAAAGAAAATCTCTGCTGGATATACTCATGTTCCTTGGAGTATTATGAAGAGGAAAAAGGGTGAAACATTAGTTACGTTGTGAAGAGGAAGAGTTTGTATATTGCTTTACTACTTTAATCCACAATTATATTGATAACTGTTGTAACTTGTGGCCGTTCATATTCTGGCATCCTTAGAAATTGTACTTATTAGTATTAATTGATTGATGTAACCGTTGCAAAATTTTTGGAAGAACGTGACTTTTGAGAAATGGGAACAAATAGGGGGAAAGTGCAAAAAAACAGGAAAAAGGATAAATTGTAATCCTCTGCCATATATATATATATTTAAAGTGTGATCATTCTGAGGAAAGATAGAAGTTAAATTAGTGGGCGAATTGGGTTTGAAATATCAAATGGTTAAAAAAAAAAAAAATGAGATTGACACAAATGAAATTCCCCATACGTCGGTGTGACGTTGTTTCACTGCTTGCACTAGAACTGTCTCTCCACGCACTCTCTCGTCTCTAGGAAACAAGAGAGGAACGTCAATATATGGCGAATCCGAACAATAATGGAATTGCTTCCATCAACATTTCTGCTTTACATTGCATCGATCTGTCCAGTCCTGACATCCATACCTCTGTTTCTCTCCTCAAACAGGTACACCTCTCTCTCTCTCTCTCTCTCTCTCTCTCTCTCTCATATGTGCATCTTATGTGTTCGTATATATGTTAGTGAGAAGGAAAGTCGTGAGATGTGTATGTGTGTGTGTAGGAAGGAAATCTGGGATCTTTATCGGCAAGTTATCTGTCTATTGATAGCTGTCTATTTATTGAGGCTGATGATAGCAGCTGTAAAGGAATAACATGAGATATAGGTTTGTTGCAAAATTCACCTGAATTAAATACATAGAGTTTACGTTTGCTTCTTTTTATATAAACAGGAAATATTACTGAGGGTTCAGAAAACTGCTTTGTTTCTAAATCCTTTTTGGTTATTTAAGCTTTTGCCATTCACAAGAATTATTATCGCATGTTTACTTTCTGGAGAGTAATGCCAACGCAGCTAATTATAAGGCAAATTCATATACTAGTTATTGTTGTTACAATTACTTTATGCCCACTGTTTACTAGAAGTCCTTTTCAGTCTGGTTAGAGACTTGTATGTTGGTGAAATGATAACTTTGAGGATTAGTGAATATACAGTTTTTTAGAACCCCTAATATGCCTTAAAACGGAGCAAAATAAAAACGAATGGATAAGAGGATTCATCTATAGCCCAGACTCAAGCTGGTTGGCAATGAGGCATTGTTGATTGAGTTGATGGAAAGGGTATCTGCATGGATCCTTCAAATATTCATCAAGTATCATGTCTATGGTATACTTTGGAGGAGATTCATAGATCCCATCTGTTAGAAGAATTTATATTTCTATTAAAAGATAAAACCAACGTTTAGTATGCATAAAGCCACCATCCCAAAGCTCCTTTTTTGTCCTTTAGTTCTTTAAACTAAGATTATCCACTGATTTTCACTATGTAAGTTCTCTAATCATCTCATTGCTCTCCTATCGAACAGTTGAAGGTCTCAATATGTACATTATTTTCTTTCCACCTCCCAGAAAATATGTATTACCTAACTTTATATGATCAAAACTTGTCTCTCTAGTTCTATCATACAATTTTTCAACAAGTTCCCTTTCCCCACAAGTACTGGTTCCTCTATTAGGAGTACATATTATGTGGTAATTTTCATTTTTGATAAATCCAACAATCTGCTCTAGAGACACCACTATCTCTCCTTTCTTTTGTTACTTTTCCTTTCTTTCCTCTTCAATTTTTGTAGTCCATTGGAAGATCTTATTGCTCCATTAACTGATATATATTCGTTCTTGGTCACTAGGCTTGCTTAGATTCAGGATTTTTCTATGTTGTCAATCATGAAATCAGCCAGGAGTTTATGAATGAAGTTTTCGCTCAAAGCAAAAAGTTTTTCGACCTTCCTTTGGAAGAGAAAATGATGCTTCTTAGGAATGAGAAACATCGAGGTTACACTCCTGTGCTAGATGAGCATTTGGATTCTGTCAATCAAATAAACGGTATATATCTAGCATATCTCTTATTGCTATTATTATTAGATTAGAGTTAGAGGGGATGTTTGCCTTGTTCCTACTCAATGTTGCTCACTCGCTCCAGTACCAGTAAGATTCAATTAATTAAGTTGAACCACAACAATATCATAATGAGTATGCTTACAAAGAAGAGATGGCAAGTATCACCTACCCAAGAGAGAATTCTCGTAGATGTAGAATGGTTAGACTAAGATATAGCTTTACTACAGTATCGAGAAATCGAGATATTTTATCAGAAAACAATTAGAAAAGCTACTTCATCTGAGGCTACTTTCCTTTTAGTTAGCTGTTTTTTTTATGGGCCTTAGGTGACTATAAGGAGGGATATTACATTGGTGTTGAAGCACTTGAAGATGATCCTGATGCTCAGAGACCATTTTATGGGTCAAATGTGTGGCCTACTGCAGGTAACTCTCAGTGGGGTTCTAGTCATTTATCTGAGGAATACACAATGATTTTACCAAATATCATTATTTTGTTAATCACTTAAAAGGTTAAATTGGTTAGTATTCTGCAAGGTATCTTGCCTGGATGGAGGGAAACTATGGAGAAGTATCATCAAGAGGCACTGTGGGTCACTATCTTCCTATCATATTCTTATATTCTTACGCTTTAATTCTTGTTGGTCATTGACAATATTGCTATATATCTCCAAGATTGTTTTTTACCTGCATTGCTCTCTTTTTTTTGTGTATCATTTGCTGCCTGTCTACTTGCATCAGTGAGGTGACAAAAGCAGTATCGAGGCTCATAGCCCTTGCACTTGACCTTGATGTTGACTTTTTTGATCAGCCAGAGTTTCTCGGCAAACCAATTGCTACTTTGCGTCTGCTGCATTATGAAGGTGAAGATAGTTAAATTTCAATAGAGAGCCATCATGCTTCTCTATTTGATGTAATTGATATTCTGATTTCATGTCAAACTAGGCAAACTTTCTGATCCATCAACTGGAATTTTTGGAGCTGGTGCACATACTGACTATGGTCTGATTACTCTTTTGGCCACAGATGATGTATGTGGCCTTCAGGTAAATTATCAGAAAACTTGGAACTTTCTAGACTAGATGATATTAATCATGTATAAGTCGAACTTTTAAATGTAATCCAGATATGCAAGAATAAGGATGCTAAGCCTCAGATTTGGGAGTATGTGCCACCATTAAAAGGGTGAGACATGATAAGTTTCTTAGTTTTGTCCTTTGTTTTGTAAGTAAAGCACAAGTTATAACGTGTAAGTTTTGATACTGCATAGAATCATGTCTTCTCCTGCAGTATCAAACAAAGACAGCTTGCCTTTTGTTAACAATGTAAAAGTTAAGTTGAAATCACCTATGTAGCATAATAGAAGATTTCACTCTCTATAATCTAGTGGACCAATTAGTTTGCAGCAGCAGTTACGGGCATAATATTCTTGACATTCTAGTTACAGTGCTTTTGTAGTGAATCTTGGTGATATGCTCGAGCGCTGGAGCAACGGTATATTCAGGTAATGTGATTGTTGTGCAAGTTGTGAATTAATGACATCAGAAGCCAGGATATTGATTCGTTACCTCTTCTAAACTACCATATAGTACCCGCAATTCTTTGGAAATCTTTTCTAGCATTGCTAAAACCCTTCATTTTTTAATTTGACCTTGACAAAATAATCTTACCCTTCTGACTTTATTGGCGATACATTCTGATAACTGAGCTCCTTCCTCCAGCAAGTTGTGAAGAAGTTGCTGCAATTGTTTAATGGAGAATAGTTTTTCTCAAATAGAGCTATAAAATTTACCAAGGAAATGCAGACTTCATATTCCAGGATTTGGTAGCTTCTCTTCGTGATTATTAATTGTGTACACTCAATGTGTATGAAATTGACACATTTTCTTCTAAGTCACCCTAATTGTATCATATTCCTTGTCAGTTTACTTTTTTGCTCTTGTGTTTAGGTCAACATTGCATCGGGTCCTTGGAAATGGTCAAGAAAGATATTCTGTAAGCCCTTTGATGGTTTTGGATGCTTGCATATCTTATGCATATCAACATAATCATCATTTAAAAAGAGAATTGTTCAATTTTATCTAACTTCTTAGACGAGTGTTATTGCCTCCAGAAAGGAACCCCTTTAAGACTGTAATAAGGTTAACGCAAGGAAATTTCAGTAATTTTTTATCACTATATATCATATAACTTTTTCCGAACAAAAAAGATTGATATGAAATTTGGTTTTCATTATTGTATGTTTTCTTTCAAAGTACATCTATAAGTTTTGGTCTGTCACTTGCCACAAAGATGATTTGGGTTCTGAAACATAGATATGTAGATATATATATATATATATATATATGAAAGCATTAAGCATATGATAAGAAGCTAGCCAATTCTTAAAATTGCAAGCATTTTTGCTAAATCTATCTTCTAGAAAAAGTGTGTAATTTTTGTGGAGAAATGTCCACATGCTGACTTATACCTGGATGGCTGGATTACCTCACTCCAGAACTGAAATTTTGAAGAGAGCTGCTTTTTGCTTGTTCTAATGGGAGACAGCAATGAATACTCATAGCAAATTAGCTCTTATGGAAATGGGAGAACCAATCATTTGATCCTCTTCTTCATGCTGTGCAGATTGCATATTTTGTGGAGCCCAGTCACGACTGTCTTGTTGAATGCTTGGCGACCTGCCAATCAAAAGATAACCCACCGAGGCAAGTAAAATTATTCTACCAGAGGCACACAAACTAAATTTATCCAACATGCAGTACAAATTACGTGATGACCAAAGCCGTTTCCAACATATTTTAAAATATATTTTGGAGAAAAGATTTTGTGCATTTGTGTGTGTTGTATCATGCATGACTGGAAGAAGATTTTTTATGGAAGTTCCAAGGCCCTTCTCCACTCAAAATTTCTTTCTGTAAAAGTGCTTTTGATAAATTTTTACAAAAACGACTTTCTCCAAAGACTTCTTCGTTTTCCAAATGTTCCCACACTCAATATAGACTTAGGTGCTTCAAGTTGTGATCCTATGAAAAAAGACTGAAATGCTTCAATGATGATGTTTAATTGAGGTCCTGCAATGCCAAATAAACGAGTTTTGCCATACAAGTAAACCTGAATTGTCATTGCGCCACTATGATAATAGAGATCTTATTTTAGACGATGCGGCTTGTTAGAAATCCTTTATGTCCCAGTGTTTTTGCATATTATAAATGGTTGAGTGATTGCTGCTTTCTCAGGTATCCTCCAATTAAATGTGAGACCTACTTGCTTCAGCGTTACAAGGACACTCATGTTGATCTGTGTTCTTACAAATAAGATAGGACATGGTGGTATTTAGTAAAGCTATAAATGTTACCCCCGACTTTTCCTACACAGTTTATAAGGGTCGAGCCTTTGAATTAAGTTCGACTGGGTTGTAGAACACACTCTATTCGAGTCTTTGAATTAAGTTCGACTGGGTTGTAGAACACTATTTGTTAAGCTCTATATGATGTTACTTGAGGATTTATGGTGCCAACATGCGCATGTATGATATTTACTTCTTGTTTCAAGCTCGGCAAAGATTTCACCGAGGCCATTAGGCCGGGAATTGGTGGTAGGTAGTGGTCTTTTCCATAAGCAAGACCAAGATTAGAACCTCCGTAAATGCAGTTCTTCATAGTAATAGAATATAGACTTTGTTGCGCACTAGCTATAGCTCAAATACTGTTTCTCCATCGTAATAAAGTGGGTTTGGCTCCTAATAACTAAGGAGGTCATCCGCTTGTTTTTTATGTCCTGATATTATTTTTAATGTCAAATTTACTTTATGTTTTATGGTTTACAGCTTGACATATCATTTAATGTCTCAGTAACACATGTGAGTTTGCTGCAACAGTAGGCTCTATTGAATTTGTAATTTACACGTTAAGCAAGGTTAAAGATTATTATGACGAATGGACCCCACATAAATTTATCATTCCCACACATTCCTATGTATAAGGGACAACCAAAGGACTTTTGTAGTCTCACAAAAGTTTTCAATAAAATGTGAACTTTTCAATTAATTACTTGTAGGTCGTGACCATATTTTTTAAAGTTAATTTTACCTTTTGTTTTATGGTTTACTTCTTAAAAGTTGTCATACCTTATTTTTTCTTTTTTTAATGCTGTAAAACTGGTACACGTGGCTGGTGTAGTTGCCTCTTTCCTGCATATCTCATTTTTGTCAATCACTCATTTCGGGAAGTTTAGCAAATACCCATGGGGCGAAAAATATTTATCCGTTCCTATCCATTACTTTGCCCCTTTCCTATCTTTTTTTAATACCTAGCCAAATGAAATCGATTCAAGCTGCTATAAACCAAGCTAATTCAAGTCAAGCCAAGCCAAACCTAATCAAGTCAAGCCAATTCAAATCAAGTCAAACAAAGCCAAGCGAAATCAAGCTAAGCTAAGTTAAATGGGTAAAAAAAAGTTCGGATGGGTGTGGTAGGTAGGGATAGTTAGTTTCATTTGGATAAATATATATTATAAATAACTTTCAAACGGATAAAAGAGGGTATTAGTTTTAGCTGAATGGATTTTTTGCATAAATTGCTCTTTTTTTAAGACCGCTCCCACATGGGCCTTTGAAATTGGTAAATGTAATTTACTATGTATCTTTTTTTGGCCTTAGGTTACTTTTTACATTATTTG
Source organism: Nicotiana glauca (assembly GCA_026770625.1). NCBI lineage: Eukaryota > Viridiplantae > Streptophyta > Magnoliopsida > Solanales > Solanaceae > Nicotiana > Nicotiana glauca. Next base: position 3,136 of record MU750848.1, on the reverse strand, counting down.
ACCGTATACATTTAAGTAAATTTAGGCAAAGTATGCCAAAAAATTTCTCCAAGTGGATTACTTGCACTACAAGAAAAATGCTTAATAACGAAGGGAAAATTGGTCCCTAAAGGTAAGGAATTGGTCCCTAATGTTCAATAGCGACCAGCCAATCTGGCCCTTATATCTTCCACCGCTAAAGATCTAAGGACGAGATTGGGAGTTGGTCGTTAAAAAACTGTTCCGCGACCAGTTTAAAACTGGCCCTTAAATGATTTTTTAAGGACCATGTTTTTGGTGCCTATTTGCATATTTTAGAGACTAAATTCCTGGTCCTTAAAATATTTTTTCAAATAGCTTAAAGCTGGTCGTTAAAATGTTTCGCGACCATTTAAAAGCTGGCCGTTATATCTTTCGCGAAATATTTAAAGCTGGTCCTTGAGTTGAACATGCCAGCACTACAAAGCTATAGATTTAGCAACCAGATTTTCTACTTCTAAAAAGGATTTAAGGACTAATAGAGTAGTCCCTAAAGAAACAAGTCAAGTCCCAAAATCACATTCAATTTTCAACTAGAAAATTAGGTAATTAAAATAAAGATGATACTGTTTTCATATAATTATTATAAAAAATGATCAACATCAGTTACTTGCACCACACATTACTGATGTAATCTAGTCACAATATTGTGTTCATAAATCCTTTGAAAAAATACAACATATCACTGATATCCCTCGATTGTAATGTACAATTTTTTTGACATTCCCAGCAAAGAGATGGTCAATTTGTATGTCATCAAAAATTTGCTTCTTGTAAACTTCAAAATTCAAAACCCGTAGAAGAAAAAAAAATCATTTAGAAAAATTATAACACTGTGGATGGAACAATTCATGGTTAATAGTAGGTATTGACAAATGAGTTACATGTACTCACTGAAAGATATACATAGAAAACATTAGGTTAAGCAGAAAAATTGTTATCGATTCCTTCCAATAATCTCTTTTTAAGAATAACCATCTATAATAAAGAATTCACTGCTTGCATAAACAAGAGGGCATTCTGGTTTTGTGGCATTAGATGTGCAAATATTTGTTGCCATGTTGGTAATGCATCTTTCATCTCCTGAGAAACTTTAGGAAATTCGGGTGAGGAAGTTTGTATGATAAAGCATTAGACTTGGAATTGATAATGCTATCGATTTATATGTAACGTGTTGCAGGCATCCAGCTCCTTTCGGCAGCCTGCAAACTTTGCCCATGACTATGAGCTCTCCTTAGCAGAGCTAGCAGCTCTTGATATGTGCCAGAACTATCTTTAAGCCAATGACTAAGAAGCAACAACATAATTTCTAGCAAAGATGTGGGAGCTCCTGGAAGCTTGTGCTTAGATTTTTACTAGCAGAAGAAGCATGTTCCAGGCATGAAAATCACACTCTATAGCTTCCCGACTCATAGCATTGTTGTGACATCAAAAGGAGTTGTGTACTAATTTGGGAATAAAAGGTTATGCTTACAATAAAATATCTTAATAATAGGGGAAAGGGTAATTAAAATAGAAATTTCTTCTTTTGTTTTGTTTCAGTTTTAATCACAAAATTCATCAGATCATTATTAGTTAAGCTGGTCGTGATGTAATATGAAGAAAGAGAAAGTCAATGCACAAGACTAAAGAATATGTAATTCACTCTCATTATTACAACAACAGAATAATTAATATCCAGTATATATAGGGTGATATGTCTCCTTTGAATGTTCAAATCCACAAGTTCAAATGATCAGCAAAAGCTGCAACATTGATTTCAGTATTTATTAGTCACCAAACTAAATTGCTATACTAAAAGTAGTAAGAATCTGAGTGGGACAATGTAATTCAATGAAGAGCTATACAGTAACAAACAGATGCCAAATGTAAAGGCTCTTGACAAGTATGGAGAACTGTTCTATGGAAAAACTAACCTACCAGTGTTGGAGACTAACCATCCAGGTGAAGTTCTAAGCCACATATTCCTTTATGTTTGTTTTAATAATGTTCACAAGGGAAGTTATTGACATTGTCCTTTCGCTTGCTTTTTCCTATTGCAATCAGTTTGTGAAGACTGCTAGATGGCTTACCATCTTAACAGATTCTGGCAGCGATAACATGTGAGATAGAGACTGATGGATATTGATCCTCGTTAACTGTACAGCTGATTGCTAGTAGTAATTTCAACCTACTTCCTTTTCCTGCTTTGAGTTATTTTTAAGAGTTGAAGGGGGAAATCTCTCCTTCAACCAATGTTTAGCAAATTGTAGCCTGAAAATTCAGCTTTGTTTAACATTTTCAATCTTCCTGAATTTCTCAATGTTTAACTAAATATTGTTGCATATAATTATAATTATTATTGCCAACTGTTTCCCTATGCACAACCAACAAACTCGTAATCAATGGAAGATATAAATTCCGCAAATAATGTATAATACATACACTTAAATAAACAAAATAAATTGATGTTTCAGGTAAGTTGTTACTCACTTGATATCACCAAGGATCCGAATAGTCATTCTCCTGAACGGGAGGCTGTTGCGCTAAGAATAATTGCTTAAGTTCTTTCATCTCGTTTTCAAAGTTAGACAAATGATCCTTCAAAGACTAATTTTCATTTTGAGTTGAACGTAGCTTAGCCAATAATTCAGTTTTTGAGGAAGTTTCACCTTTCAAATCTTTCGCCTTTAATCCACCCTCGAAGTCAAATACATGACTATGACTTTGAGTTCCAAAGCATTTTTCTACAATTTCTATGCTAGGAAGTGACGGTTCGGACTGCACTAATTCCTTGATTTGAGCCTACAAAGTATATAGAGAGATTTTTGTTAGCTCCCATAATAACTACAAGTAAAGAATAACCAAATGCATATATTTCTCAATTGTTTCAGAATCAACAATTGTGTTTTTGTCTTAAAACAAATAAGACACTTCATAGCTAAATCACTGAGTTTTTGTCTTAAAGGTTAGATGCACAGAAAGCTTTCATTTCAGTAAGGATAAGTTAGTTCGTATAACTAAAAGGCCAAAGATATGTGATTTTATTTTAATAGATTGGTGGATACTTGTTACTTCAGGTGTTTGAAACTTATGAAAAGAATAAGAAGAAAAGTTTCCATAGTATTCTATTGGTTCA
>MU750845.1:3492-35266 GCA_026770625.1 Nicotiana glauca | reverse complement strand
CGTTCAGGCTATCACCAGCTGAAGATTAGAGATTATGATATTATGAAGACAGCTTTCAGGACGAGATATGGGCATTATGAGTTTCTAGTTATGTCTTTTGGGCTGACTAATGCCCCAGCCGCGTTCATGCATCTGATGAACAGTGTGTTTCGGCAGTATCTGGATTCTTTTGTGATTGTTTTTATTGATGATATCCTCCTGGTGTACTCGCGTAGCCAGGAGGAGCATGCTCAGTATTTGAGGGTGGTGTTGCAGAGACTGAGAGAGGAGAAGCCCTATACAAAGTTCTCCAAGTGTGAGTTCTGGCTTAGTTCTGTGGCTTTTCTAGGACACGTGGTGTCCAGTGATGGTATTCAGGTCGATCCAAAGAAGATAGAGGTGGTGCAGAGTTGGCCTAGACCGTCCTCAGCCACGTAGATTCGGAGTTTCCTCGGTTTGGTAGGGTATTATCGACGGATTGTACAGGGTTTTTCATCTATTGCTTCATCCTTGACCAAGTTGACGCAAAAGGGTGCACCATTTGAATGGTCAGACGAATGCGAGGAGAGCTTTCAGAAGCTCAAGACAGCTTTGACCACAGCTCCAGTGTTAGTGTTGCCATCAGCTTCAGGTTCTTACACCGTGTATTGCTATGCTTCAAGAGTTGGGATCGGATGTGTATTGATGCAGGAGGGTAGATTTATTGCTTATGCTTCTCGTCAGTTGAAGCCTCATGAGAAGAACTACCCTGTTCATAATTTAGAGTTGGCTGCTATAGTTCATGCTTTGAAGATCTGGAGGCACTACCTATATGGCGTATCTTGTGAGGTATATACTGATCATCGCAGCCTTCAGCATTTGTTCAAATAGAAGGATCTTAATTTGAGGCAGCGGAGGTGGCTTGAGTTGCTCAAGGATTATGACATTACCCTTTTGTATCATCCGGGGAAGGCCAATGTAGTGGCCGATGCTTTGAGCCGAAAGGCGGTGAGTATGGATAGTTTGGCATATATTCTAGTTGGGGAGAGGCCCTTTGCAATTGATGTCCAGGATTTGGCGAATCGGATGGTGAGGTTAGATATTTCGGAGCCTAGTCGGGTGTTGGCTTGTATGATATATCGATCTTCTTTGTATGACCGCATTAGAGAGCGCCAGTATGATGATCCACACTTGCTTGTCCTGAAGGACAGGGTCCAGCATGATGATGCCAGAGATGTAACTATTGGTGATGACGGTGTGTTGCGGATGCAGGTCCGGATTTGCGTTCTCAATGTGGATGGGCTTCGGGAGTTTATATTGGAAGAGGCCCACAGCTCGCGATATTCTATTCATCCAGGTGCCGCGAAGATGTATCAGGATTTGAGACAGCATTACTGGTGGAGAAGGATGAAAAAGGATACTGTGAGTTATGTAGCTCGGTGTCTCAACTGTCAATAAGTCAAATATGAGCATCAGAGGCCCGGTGATGTACTTCAGCGGATGGATATTCCATAGTGGAAATGGGAAGGATTACTATAGATTTTGTGAGTGGTCTCCCTTGGACAGCGAGGAAGTTTGATTCGATTTGGGTGATTGTGGATCGGCTGACCAAGTCCGCGCACTTCATTCCGGTGTGTTCCACCTATTCTTCGGAGCGGTTAGCAGAGATTTTCATTCGGGAGATTGTACGGTTGCATGGGGTCCCAGTTTCCATTATATCAGATAGGGGTACTGAGTTTACCTCCCAGTTCTGGCGGACTTTTTAGAGAGAGTTGGGTACACAGGTAGAGCTGAGCACAGCGTTCCATCCTCAGACGGACGGGCAGTCCGAGCGTACCATTCAGATATTAGAGGACATGTTGTGTGCCTGTGTTATTGACTTTGGAGGCTCTTGGGCTGATTTCTTGCCACTTGCATAGTTTGCTTACAACAACAGCTATCAATCCAGCATTCAGATGGCGCCATATGAGGCCTTATATGGGAGACGGTATAGATCTCCGGTTGGTCGCTTTGAGCCCGGCGAGGCTAGGTTGTTGGGGATAGAGTTGGTCCAGGATGCCTTAGATAAGGTGAAAGTGATCCAAGAGAGACTTCGTACAGCTCAGTCGCGTCAGAAGAGTTATGCGGACCGGAAGGTCCGAGATGTATCTTATATGGTGGGCGAGAAGGTCTTGTTGAAGGTCTCGCCTATGAAGGGCGTCATGCGATTTGGGAAGAAAGGGAAGCTGAGTTCGTGGTTCATTGGCCCTTTTGAGATACTTAGGAGGATTGGGGAGGTGGCATAAATGCTCGCTTTGCCACCCAGCCTGTCGGGAGTGCATCCGGTATTTCATGTGTCTATGCTCCGGAAGTATGTTGGGGACCCATCTCATGTGTTGGACTTCAGTACAGTACAGTTGGATGATGATTTGACCTATGATATGGAGCCATTGGCTATTTTGGGTCGTCAGGTTCGGAGATTGAGGTCAAAGGATATGGCTTCGGTGAAGGTGCAGTGGAGAGGTCGGCCCGTGGAGGAGGTGACTTGGGAGACCGAGCGGGAGATGCAGAGCAGATATCCTCACTTGTTTGAGACTCCAGGTATGTTTCTCGACCCGCTAGAGGACGAGCGTTTGTTTTAGTTGGGAAGGATGTGACGACCCGGCCCATCATCATGTGAGTTATCCCCCCGTTTCCCCAATATTATGTTGCTCTATGTTTCAATATCAGTATTTGAATGGAATGGATCGGATAGAATTGAATTGGTTTTAGTTAGAAATGAGGCACTTAGCCTCTTAGAAGGAAGCTTGTTTTGAAAAAGTCATTCGGAAGTTGACTATATAGATAGAGGGATCGGATGTGAATTCCGATAATTTGGTAAGCTTCGGGATGATTCGTGACTTAAGAGTGCGATCGGAATTGATTTTGGAGGCTCGGTGTAGAATTAGGCTTGAATTGGCGAAGTTTGAATTTTGGCGAATTCCGGTTGATAGGTGAGATTTTGATCCTAGATCAGAATGGAATTTTTCCGAGAGTTGCAGTAGCTTCGTTAGGTGATTTTGGATATGTCTGCAAATTTTTAGGTCATTCGAACGTCGTTTGGTCGGGTTTTTGATCGAATGCGTATTGCGGAAGTTTTGAAGAAACTTAGGCTTGAATTCGATGTGATTTAATGGTTTTAGCATTGTTTGACGTGTTTTGAGAATTGGAACAAGTTTGAATAAGGTTGTAGGATGTGTTGGTGCTATTGGTTGAGGTCCCGGGGGCCTCGGTGTGATTTCGGGTGGTTAAACGGGAAGTTTGAAGCATTGTTGCAGGTCTGATCTTTCTGTCTTCTGGTATTTCCGCATCTGCATAAAAGGGGCCACAGAAGCGGTTCCGCAGATGCGGCGGGGAGGTCACAGAAGCGGGCATGCGTGGCCCAGGGTATTTTCACATAAGCGGACGGGGGTCGCTTCAACGGGTCCGCATAAGCAGACATTATACCGTAGAAGCGGTCGATAGGGAACCGCATAAGCGGATATTGAGTTGCATGAGCGAAATCTGGCATTTTAAGTGAAAACCGCATAAGCGGTCATTTGGCCGCAGAAGCGGTCCCGCATAGGCGGTAGCGTGGGGTTTTACTGAACAGTGTTTCACGATTTTTTTGAGAGAGAAGAAAACATTTGGACTTCGGACTTAGGCGATCCTTAGGCGATTTTGAAGAGAATTCGAAGGGGTTTTATCAGGTATGAATTATTAGACTCGGAATATGTTATTATGGTGTAAAAACATGGATTAATCACTGAAATTCGAGGAATTAGAGGGTAAAAATGGAGGTTAGGGCTTGGAACTTAAGGGAGTTTAAAATTGGGTTTTGAAAGGGCAATTGAATTTCGATTTTAGTATATTTGATATGTATAGACTCGTGGCGAGACGAGGAATCCAGTGATGTAAATTTTGTAATTTTTCAAGAAGTGGGCCCAGGGCTCGAGTTTTGCCAACTTCGTGATTTTTGGTGTTTTTCGGTCTTTTCGATTGGGTTATGTTTCTTTAGCCTGTTGTAATGTATTCGCTGTGATTTTGACCAGATTCGACGCGCGAGGAGATGGATTCGAGAGGAAAAGGCATAGCGGACTAGTCTTGTGGCCGGCTTGAGGTGAGTAATAGATGTAGATGATGACCTGAGGGTTCGAAACCCCGGTTTATCACATTGTGACACTATATTGAGGCGAGACACGCACTCTATGACGAGTGCGGGGTCGTTTGTGATTGGGGTTTGTGGCTTAGTCTGCCCCGAGTGGTGTCCAAGCTGTGCTTTGGACTATAGACGGATTAGTAAACATCCTACTTGTATTGTTATGAGTATATTTGGGCTGCGTGCCGATTATTTGGATCCCTTAGGAATTATTATCACTGTTTCGATGATGCTTAGCATGTTTTCATGATATCAGTCCTGAGTTAAACACTGTCTCGAAATGATTAGTAAATTTCTAAAGTTTTAAACATTTAATCTATAATTCCTAATAATTGAAACTGAAAATGATAAACATGACTGTGCCTGTGTGGCTTATATGCATATATCTGGACTGAGTGTGGATTGGGCTGCACGCCACAGCGAGTACTACGATGATATTGCGCTTGGTCTGTAGGAGCCCCTTCGGAGTCTGAACCCCCACAGTGAGCGCGGGTACCCAAATGGATCGGGTTGTACGCCGCAGCGATCACGTGCATTGCATTGCATTCATGTTTTGATGTTTATCTGATCTTGTTGATTCTGTTTTGTTGCCATTTCACTGTTAACTATGCTAAATTGTTAGTGTTAGCTTTACATTGTGGTATTTTCGGGATTTCATACTTTCAGTCATTATATATGTCTATTACCACTAAGTTGAAAGTACTCACTTTACTCCCTGCACCATGTGTGCAAATTCAGGTGTCTCGGGAGCATAGTTGAGCTATTTGCTGCTTCAGAGCTTCCCGGGAGTTGTCGAGGTAGCTACCTGACGTTCGCAGGACCCGACTCCTCCCCTATCCCTTTATTATTTCCACATTTTTGAACATCAGTATTACTGAGGATTTATTATTTTGTTATCTTAGAGGCTCTAGACTCATGACCCCAGGTCTTTGGGAGTTTTACTGGTAGTTGTTATGATTTCCGTACTATTTCTGTCTACTATCATTGGTTGGAACTATATTATTTGATAATTTAATGCTATAAACGGGAAATGGTATGTGGTTGAGTTGTGAGCGTTATATGGTCGGGCTTTCCTAGCAATTGTGTTGGGCAGCATCACGATCGGGATTGGGGTCGTGACATCCGTTTGGGATTTTAAGTCTGTGAATGGCTCCGCATGGTGGTTCTGGAGTTGGGAGCACGATCGTAAGTGAATTCAAAGGTCCGTAGGTCATTTTGGAGTCATTTGGCTAAAGATAGAATTTGAAGGTTTTTGAGAAGTTTGACTGGAAGTGGACCTTTTGATATCGGGGTCAGAATCTGATTCCGCAAGTTGGAGTAGGTCCGTAGTGTCAAATATGACTTGTGTAAAACATTTGGGGTTAATCGGACGTGATTTGATAGGTTTCGGAATAGAAAATAGAAGTTTGAAGTTCTAAGATTCATAAAGCTTGAATTGGAGGTTGATTCATGATTTTAGCATTGTTTGATGCGATTTGAGGCCTCGAGCAAGTCCGTAATGTATTATGGGACTGGTTGGTATGATTGGTTTGGGTCTCGGGTGGATTCCGGGTGGTTAGCGTATCGAAAATAGGATTTTTGGAAGGCTGAGGTTGCTGGTTGTTGTCATAACCGCACCTGCGAGAAATGGGCCGCAGATGCGGCTAGAGGAGCCGCAGATACGGTCTAGACCAAAGTGAAGGAGGTCGTAGATGCGGTCGAGGAGTCGCAGATGCGCAACCGCACCTACGGAGGTTGAGTCGCAGAAGCGGAAGAGGGGCAGCCTGGTGAGGATTGCAGATGCGGTATTGGAACCGCACCTGCGGGATCGCAGAAGCGGTCAAAAGCCCGCAGGTGCGGAAAGAGCTGGAGGCAGAGGGATTATTTTAAAGTCGGGATTTGGCCATTTTTCTCTTGGCATGGACAATTTTGGAGAGCTTCAAGTGGGGTTTTGCATCATCAACGATAAGGTAAGTTAATCCCATCCATCTTGAGTTAAATACATCGATTATGTATGGATTTTAGCATGTAAATTGGAAGAAACTTGGGGTTTGAGGGTAAACCTAGAAAATTTATATTCTTGGAATTTGACCACGATTTGGGTATGGAATTAAGAGAAAATCATATATTTGAGCTCGTAAGTTCATGGGTAAACTTATTCTTCGAAAATTTTGGAAATCCGGACAAGTGGGCCCGGGGGCATTTTCGTCAACTTTTCGATCGGGGTTAGGAATTGTTATAAATTGGGTTGTAATGAATGATTGAGCATATATTAATGGATTGGTATCATTATTGGCTAGTTTTGGAGCATTGTGCATTGGTTCGAGTATTCGGAGGAACGTGGAATGCCGGCTATGGATCTTCGGAGCGAGGTGAGTCTCCTTTCTAACCTTGTAAGAGGGAATTGTCCCCATAGGTGAGTTAATTGGTTATGTGCTCCTATTTGTGGGGTCTACGTACGCACAAGGTGACGAGAGTCCATGCGTAGCTGCTATTATGCTATTGTTCGGGTAGTCTAGCACCCAACAACATGCTATACTTGGATTAATTATAAACTTATCGACATTTGAATTGTTTAAATCACCTCGAGTTAGTAAATGAGTTTCCACAAAAGATTAAACTTCATTTTCAAAAAATCTTTAAAAGAGAATTGGCTTTTCTGTGGATAATTGTTCCTTGTTGGCTACTTGATTGACCGTGTGTGTGTGTTTAATTTTGGAACGGGTTGAATGCCTCGGCAGATTAAAGATATATCTATAGGCACGCCGTCGACCCTCGGTAAGTGCACAGTTTACATTTCTGTTGTATTAATTGCTTATTATTTAATTTTAATTGAAGTAGTTACCTTTTTATTTATGAAAAATTGAAGGAACACCTTAGTTTTCAAGATCGTTAAAAAAGAGAACGTCATCAAGTAATTTGGTTGGCTTGCCTGACAGCTGTGTCCGGCGCCATCGCGACCCTTAGTGGATTTTGGGTCGTGACAACATGGTATCAGAGCACTAGGTTCCTAGGGTCTCACGAGTCATGAGCAAGTCTAGTAGAGTCTCGCGGATCGGTACGGAGATGTTTGTATTTATCCTCGGGAGGCTGAAGAACTGTTAGGAGTACTTCCCTTCTTGATTCCTTATCGTGCGAATTGATCCTTGGAGGCGTATGCGTTTAATTCATTCATACTCAATCTTACGCTACACGAACCGCTTGTTATAAATCGAAAATTGAAGAACCGTAATGGTACTACAGATGTGATACGAGATATTTCTTCCGGTGCAGCTGATGGGATTATTATCGTCGCTTTATGGAAGAATGTTTTATTGTTTCGGGCTAGTAGCGGTACTTTGAGGAATTTGAGGCTAGGCACAAGTTGCCATGATACTTACGAATGATTGTTCCGCAGTAGTGATATGATGGTAGGATGTTTGCCCACGTGTCGGGGCAGTGAATGACTTGAAGGGAAGTTTACTCAATGCGTGATTCAGAGATTCAGTATTTTACTTCCGGCAGGGGGATAGGCAATCAGACTAAGAATGTGCAGATTTGCGATGATGGAGTAACGAGGCTTGGTATTTGCGAGCGTGGAGGAATTCTCATCTGTGAGGAGGTGTTATTGTCCTTGATGAACGTACTAAGCTCGCCGGTGTTATGACTTTCTGCAATTTGCCTTTGGGGCAAGCTATTGTTAAATAGTATTGAAAATACAGATGTCAGATATCGTAGGGTGCGGTAGTTCAGGATTAAATCGGTATTTCTAATATCGACGGCTAGAGAAAAATGATCTTCAGAAAGGTTTAAAGTTAGTGGAGATGGTGGGTACAAGTGCTACGAAGATAGATTTTATTAAGGCAACAACTGAGCAACAAAGGATGAGAAAGACATGTGAAAAGTGTCAGGCGGTGGCTAAAATTTCTAAGAAGGCCGAGTATAAGAGGCCAAGGTCGAGTAGTCGACTAAAAGGGTGAGTTTTGCCAAAGTGGGAGAGCTTGGAGTGATTTGGGAATTTTAGTGATTGGTGGTTTGGGCCTACGGATCTAATTTGAAGTATGGGCTATTATGCGGCAGGATATTTGATATGACGGAAAGGAGCCGCTTAAAAATGAAGAAGTGTACAACATAACTTTGAATTGGAAGGGTATTTCCACACATTTAATTGGTGTCCATGAGGAGTGAATGGACTGGTGCAGCTGGAGAGTGAGCTCAGACCCAAGATAGGTTAGTGGAGTCATAAGTGATTGTACCCCGTGCAGCAACGTTGGAGGATATTGGGAAGTGATTTCTACCGGCGGGTTATTCACGGTGGGAAGGTTAGCAGTCATGTGGTTGGTGAAGCTTCTACAAGGAATTATATTGGTTGTGCAGCAAAGAGATCGTTCGTGTGAGTGTGGTTGATGATTCGAGTATAAAAGGGGTTTTACAGAAAGATTCCGAGAATTTGGGTTGTTAATTGCGTAAGGTTATGTCAACAAGAAATGAAGAATTCTAGTGAGTTCCAGAGTTGCGTAATGGTGGCTTCAAGCTAAGTTTGGTTTGGGTTGCATGGTTAAGTTTGGCTTGAGGTGCATTTCAGTGTTATCCATGTCCATCTGTGAATAGCTCCATATGGTGATTCTGGAGTTGGGAGCGCGATCGAAAGTGAATTCGGAGGTCCGTAGGTCATTTGGCTAAAGATAGAATTTGAAGGTTTTTAAGAAGTTTGACTGGAAGTGGACCTTTTGATATAGGGGTCAAAATCCAATTTCGGAAGTTAGAGTAGGTCTGTATTGTCAAATATGATTTGTGTACAAAATTTGGTGACAATCGGACGTGATTTGATAGGTTTCGGCATCGAAAATAGAAGTTTGAAGTTCTAAGATTCATATAGCTTGAATTGGAGGTTGAATCATGATTTTAGCTTTGTTTGATACGATTTGAGGCCTCGAGCAAGTCCGTAATGTGTTATGGGACTGGTTGGTATGATTGGTTTGGGTCCCAGGAGGCCTTGGGTGGATTCCGGGTGGTTAACGGATCGAAAATGGGATTTTTGGAAGGCTGAGGTTGTTGGTTGCTGTCATAACCGCACCTGCGAGAAATGGGCTGCAGGTGCAGAGCCGAAGATGCTGCTAGACCAAAGTGAAGGGGGCCGCAGATGCAGTCGAGGAGGTGGAAGAGGGGCAGCCTGGTGAAGACCGCAGATGCGATATTGGAACCGCACCTGCGGGACCGCAGCGGTCAAAAGCCCGCAGATGTGGAAAGAGCTGGAGGTAGAGGGATTGTTTTAAAGTGGGTATTTGGCCATTTTTCTCTCATTTTTCTCTTGGCATGGACGATTTTGGAGAGCTTCAAGTGGGGTTTTGCATCATCAACGATAAGGTGAGCTAATCCCATCCGTCTTGAGTTAAATACATCGATTATGTATGGATTTTAGCATGTAAATTGGTAGAAACTTGGGGTTTGAGGGAAAATTTAGAAAATTTATATTCTTGGAATTTGACCATGATTTTGGGTATGGAATTAAGAGAAAATCATATATTTGAGTTCGTAAGTTCATGGGTAAACTTGTTTTTCAAAATTTTTAGAAATTCGGGCACGTGGGCATTTTCGTTAACTTTTCGATCGGGGTTAGGAATTGTTATGAATTGGGTTGTAATGAATGATTGAGCATATATTAATGGATTGGTATCATTATTGGCTAGTTTTGGAGCATTGCACATTGATTCGAGTATTCGGAGGAACGTGGAATGCCGGCTATGGATCTTCGGAGCGAGGTGAGTCTCCTTTCTAACATTGTAAGAAAGAATTATCCCCATATGTGAGTTAATTGGTTATGTGCTCCTATTTGTAGGGGACACGTACGCACGAGGTGACGAGAGTCCGTGCGTAGCTGCTATTATGCAATTGTCTGGGTAGTCTAGGACCCAAAAGCATGTTATACTTGGATTAATTATAAACTTATCGGCATTTGAATTGCTTAAATCACCCCGAGTTAGTAAATGAGTTTCCACAAAAGATTAAACTACATTTTCAAAAAATCTTTAAAAGAGAATTGACTTTTCTGTGAATAATTATTCCTTGTTAACTACTTGATTGACCGTCTGTGTGTGTTTAGTTTTGGAATGGGCCGAATACCTCGACAGATTAAATAGATGCATCTATAGGTGCGTCGTCGACCCTCGGCAAGTGCACAATTTACATTTCTGTTGGATCGGGTCGTCGCCTCCGCATACTATGCGCATGCTTGCATTGCTTATCCTGAAACTTATTAAAGTTGATATTGCCTTTTATGGACCTATCGATGCCCCCTTTTTTCTTCCTTAAAAGGCGAAATCGGGTTTATGAGTTTGACAACTCGTTCCTTTTTTTGGGAATTGGGTTTTGGAGTTTGAAGAGTCGCCACCTAATGATTAAGTTCATTTGGACACTAAGAAGGGTTTGAGTTTGAAGAACCAGAGTTTGGGTAAGCTCTAGAAATTATCTTGAGGGGAAGGTGTTAGGCACCCCTCAAGATCCACTAGTGTGGTTCCTGGCCATGTTACATTGTGAATTCACATAATCAAGTAAACAATCAAAGATTCAAATATACAACATTGCAAATAAGCAAAAACGAGCTTTGAAAGTAAGTAGGGAAGGCAAAGGTTCATAAAGAATTTAAATAGTTTTACAAAAAGAGAAAACAACAAAGGGAGAGGGGTCCTAGGTTTATAATTAATATGGATCACCCCACACAATACTCGGTAACCGTTTATACACGTGGTGCTATCGCGTGGTCATCATATCCATATCTACCCTTTCCCACCCCATTTAGGTATTAAAGCACGGAATAGTATCGTTGCTTATTGCATGCTATTACCCGTCCCAATCCTATCAGTCCCGGAGGCATTTGGGACTACTAATCCTAAAGGGAGGGAGTTGGGCTTTTCAGAGTTTAAAAGGATAAAAGTCTAAAGCGACAAACAAAACACATAAGCAGTTAAGGGGAAACAAATAGTAATTAAAGGCTCAAAGAGGCCTCCTCGTTTAAGAAACAGATTGTTTAGCACGACTTACAAATACTGGTTAGGTCTTTAATTAAACTTAACATAGGAAGGGTGGCTGATTTAGCACATATTTTCAGATAGGAAGTCCGAATTAGACCTGCCTGTTGGTTGTAATTATTAAACACTGGAAAAGTTAATTAATCACCTATATGTTAGCCTAGATGAGGCCTGTAATCAAGGTATCTAACATTTGCAGAAGCCGTGCTAATTTTAAGAAAAGATTACTGATTTAAGAGACAACAAAATCTGCAGATGTTGAACGACATTTACTACTGATTTTAGACTTGTAAACGAGCTAGATGATTCAGATTCATTTATTTATCCCTATAGGCATGCTTTCTAAGCGCGATTGATTTGGGACGTTTGTAAAAGTGCAGGAATCCTATAGGCGGGATATCTAGAGTACATTTGTTATTATTTAACCTATAGATTGTTTGCCTAAGGTGTGTATGCAAAAGTGCAGAAAACTTATAGACATGATTTCTAATGCAAATAATTAACTTATAGGCAGGATTTCTAAATGCAGTAATGAATGACTTACAGGCGGGATTTCTATATGCGGTAATGAATAGACTTAGAGGCAGGTTTTTTATATGCGATAATGAATAGACTTATAGGCATGATATCTATATGCAGACATGAATAAAACTTGTAGGCATGATATCTATATGCAGACATGAATAAAACTTATAGGCATGATATCTATATGCAGACATGAACAAATTATGATTGCAGAAGTAAACCTTAAGCATGATATCTACCCCATATGCATAACATAAGAGTCCCTCCCCATTTTTTACTATACACCCCGTAATTATTACAAATTATTACAACTTGAATGAATCCAGAAAAATAAATAAATAAATAAAATACATCCGAAATTAAAATTTCAACCAAGGAGATCTTAATTCAGACTCCTATTCTGACATATTGAATAAACCAACTTCCAAGGACTAGATTTTCCAAAGCATTTCTCTTATTTGGGATTTGTCAAAGTTCCAAGAAGCTTCAAGAGCTCCAGCCAGTGCTTACACCCCAAATGTTATTACAGGATTACAGTGCAGTGTGGAAAGCCCAGCCCTCAAATGTCCAAGTTCAGAGGGAACTCAAGGTCCCAAGGCAAGGCTCATAGGAGGGGCAGAACTTATAGACTAGGAGTAAGTGCAAGTGCAATAGAGGGGGATTAGGGAAAGCAATGGTTGGCTGGTGGTTATGCCCAGCAATTGGGATGCTGGCACACCCCTGACCAGCCTGTCAACTTTAGAATTGGAGAGTTAAGACCTATTGAAGGTCATGTTCAGCCCTGGACATCAATTTGGATACTGCCAGGCTATACCTTAACTCAACACACATAGGGGAAAGGGGTATGGGTATTTTATACTAGCATCTAGATACAAAGAAAATAGCAGTCAAAGGGGCATACTCAGCAATGAGACCTACTGGCACGCCTTCCAGTCTACTTAGGGGTTAGGGGTTAAAAACTTAGGTCATGGACAACAATTCTTGTTGTCATGCCCTAAGTCCTCACTCACAAACACATAGGGGTAATGGGGTAGGGAGAAATTGTTCATAAGGAAGAGAAGTAAATGCAGTAACATGTAGGCACTTCAAATCAGCTATTTAAACTTTACAGAGAATAGAAAGTGGACATGGATACAAGGATAGTAAATAAACACATTGGGGTGATACTAAAATTAATTTTTAGGATCTACCAGTTTCAAAGAGACAAGTAAAGAGAAGCGTAGTCTTGTGAAAGCCAAAGTGCAAACAAGAAGCAAGAATACTTTAAGTATAAGTTCAGAAGAGAATTGTGATTGTGTAGTTTTAAGAGTGTGTGTGATTGTAAAAAAAAACCGTTTGTCTTGTTTTAAGGAGTCATGTATTTATAGTGTAGAAAGCAGGCAAAAACAAGGGAAGAAATGATTTTGAAAGCTGATTGCTAATAAATTACAGGAAAATCTCCCTTAATTAAGGAGTTCTGATTCAAACAGGCATAAATAATTAAGGAAATAAATTAATCAAACTCCTTTCAAACCAGTACAAGAGGGGTAAATACACAGTAGTTATTTAAGGGCAGGGTTTTGACAGTACACGGTTGTATAACAAAGGAAAGAGAATCAATTAACAGCCACGAAATTAGAAGTCTAAATACTTGGTGTGAATGAACCCAGTCAGAAAAGGTGAAGAAAAGGTTTTACTTAAGGAAAATCAGTAACAACCAATTAACCCAAAAAAAAGGATTCTGATTCAATCATAAGTTGGAAAGCCTTTTGAAAAGAGGTTCAACACACACATATAAAAGAACTGTCACTCTAATCAGAAGAGTATAGTATGGAAGAATACAGAGTCATAAACAAAGAGATTCGAATTCAGTACGTAGGTTCAAAGTGAGTTTGAGAGAACCCTAGTCCAAACATAAGACCAAACTCGCCAAAAACCCCAAATCCTAGGGTTTTGAACATGAATCAGACACAGAGGAGAGAAGACAAATAACTGAACCAGGCTCGGAGGTCTCTTTCAGAGACTTATGAGAAAACGAAGAGATACAATAACAAGTTCGAAGCAACAGAGTGAAGAAATTGATTCTTGACATAGTGAGAGTAGAAGGAACATGTATTAAGAAAACTTGGAACTCAAACAATTTTATAAGAGCAAAAGAGGTAGTATAGCACTTAAGAGAATAGTAGAAGAAACACGTTTAAAAAGAACTCAAACAAAGGTCCAGTGAAAGGCAAACAAAAATTAAAATTAGTGGAAAATTACAATAGAAGAACACGCAAACATAAGAACACAGTAGAAGATCATGCAGGGTAGAGAAAGAAAACATAAGAACATAACATAGACAGATACACACAAAGAGAAGAAGAAAAAGAGTCAGAGAAAATTTTTGAAACTTTTCAGAAACTCTAAATCAAAGAGGAGTAATTTTTGAAAGCAAAATCGGGGAAAACGTTTCAAAACTCCGGTAAAGCACAGATATAAAACCGATCCAAGAAAACAATTAGAGAAAACCTCAAATAGCCAGGGTTTCAGAGGAACCCTAGAATGAGAAAGGCTTGGAAAGGGTCCGATCTTATGTCGGATGAGTTAGAACCATGCTCAAAACATCGCTGTATGCCGGAGCGAAGCCGGCAACGGCCATATAACCTTGGATATGTAGATATATGAACAGACACCTTCGAGGTCATACTTCGGACCTTCGAATACCAGGTGTTTGAGAGCAGAGGGAGATGAGTCTAAGCCATCCATGGCCTGAGAGGCCATGGATTCCGGTGAGATTAAGGTTGAAGACGGTGAGTGAAGCTAGGGTTTCGAGAGAGTTCGAGAGAGCTTGAGAGGGGGAGGGTATTAAGAGGTGGCTGGCTAAATGAATAATGAGGGATTAGGGTATGGTGGGGAATTAAAAATGGCAAGGGGGAATCCTGCTCGTTGATCAAAATGATCAACGGCTCGGATTAGAAGCAAAAGTTGGGCGGGTTTTCGGATTAGGTTGGATCCAGGTTAAAAACGAAATTAGGCTGGTTTAATTGGGGTTGGGGTTGGGTCAATTTAAGGATTAAAATTGAAAGGAAATGGGGTTGTATTTGAAATAAGATTAGGCTAAATGTTAAATAGCCAATTTTACCTTTTTATTTTACAAAAATAGTAAAATGATTTAAAAAGAAAATTTAAAGTACTGAAACAATTAATAGTATATAAATATTAATCTAAAAATACTGGACCCATTTTCACAATTACAAAATGCTATTAATCTTAAAGTAGGCTATAATTGCAACTATATGCAATTTAGTCTTTTAAATATCAAATAAATTTGTAAAAATATACAAAAATCACCCTAACTATATTTTGGTGTAAATATGAGAATAAAATAAGTTATTCATCAAAATGATAACTTTGGGAATAACTATTAATTTTTGTACTACTACAAATGGACAATAAATTGATTTTAAAATCTTTAAAAATTAGGAAAAATGCCAAAACGCTTAACTATGATTATATATGCATATATATGCTATTTTGAGAGTATTTTGTATATGAAAGTTATATTGGGAAAAATTAGGTACCAACAGCTGTCACTCTTTACCCGGGAAGGATGAAAGAGTTGTCGGGTAAAGATATGATGGCCAATTTGACTGAAAGAAACAATTTGAAGAATTTTGACCGAGCTCTGGCTCCTAAGCTGACTACATATCCATGTCTTACAGGAATCAAGTCATATGTAGTTCGGGAGTCCGTCGGCGAAACATGCCGATGGAGCTTTCGAAAGACGGACGCGATATTCAGGTTCGGAAAGATGGTCAGAGTCTAGTGGGCTGTGGGAACCGGAGCGGGATCACTTCTGCTGAGACGGACGTTGATAGCTGGTGTAACTGCAAGTGAGCAATGCAAACATATATTGTGTAAAAAATTTAAACGTGATGCAAGTTCCCGTTGGACCATGAATGTTGTCTTCGGATGGTTAGGATGGCGTCCTCAGACCATGACGTCTTGGGCCATAAAGCATATAATAAAGGATTCACAGGCTATGAAATGATATTCTCGGGATATGAGAATGATGCCTCTGAACTATGATGCCTTTGAATAATGATATGTAAAATATAAAATGGGGTCCTTAGGCCATGGCATGGCGTTCTCAAGCTACGAAAATGGTGCCTCTGAACAATGACTCCTTTGGAAAATTTGGCGATCTTTCAGCCGATGTAAGACTTAAATGAAAGGTGGCGACATTTCAGCCAATGTGAGGTTTAAAATGAAGGTGGAGATATTTCAACAAAAGCGGGAATTTAAATAAAGATGGCGATATTTCAGCCATGGAGAGGTTTAATATAAAATGGCGGTATTTTGGCCGATGTGAAGTATAAAATTAAATGGTGATATTTTAGCCGATATAGAGATTTAAATAAAGTTGGCGATATTTTAGTCGATATAAAGTGTAAACATAGACAGCGATTTTTTTTAGCTGGTTGCAGGACTCAAATAAAAGGTGGCGGTATTTCAGCCATGCAAGAGATAAAAATGGCGATATTTCAGCCATGCAAGATTTAAATAAAGTTGGCGATCTTTCAGTCGTGCGGGTGGAGACAATGCTTAGTCTCGGAAGGCAGAAAGGTAGCCTTGTGCAATGCACAAAAATGCAGATGGAGACAGTGCTTAGTCTCGGAAGCCAGAAAGGTAGCCTTATGTAAAAAATACAGATGGAGGTAGAGCTTAACCTCGGAAGGCAGAAAGGTAGCCTTATGCAATGCAGAGAATGATGATTGAGGTATAGCTTAACCTCGGAAGGCAGAAGGTAGCCTTATGCAGAAAATGCAGATGGAGGTAGAGCTTAACCTCAAAAGGCAGAAAAGTAGCCTTATGCAAAAATGCAGATGGAGGAAGAGCTTAACCTCGGAAGGCAGAAATGTAGCCTTATGCAATGCAGAGAATGCAGATGGAGGTAGAGCTCAACCTCGGAAGGCAGAAAGGTAGCCTTATGCAAAAAATGCAGATGGAGGTAATGCTTAACCTCGGAAGGCAAAAAGGTAGCCTTATGCAATGCAGAGAATAAAAGTGAATAGTAATTAAAAGCTCTTAGTTTATAGATGATAGCTGATAGTTTATTGCGTCGCCGTGGCTGCTGGGGATGTCATGTACGGGTAGCATTTGTAAGTAAGTGATGATTCTGAGAGTTGTATTCCTGAAAAAGTATGAGTATGTAATCGTGTCTGATGATTTTATGTCTTGGGGTGCCTGTATTCAAAGAAAAATCATGAGTTTGTAAAAAGGGTGGAAAGGTTAGTCCGTCTCCCCGTGGACTTTGCTTGTCCTGCTCGGCTCTTGTTTTCATTGAGGTAGCATTGCTAAACAAGGAAATTTTGATAGTAGTCATGCATGATTTAGTAAAAATGTAACATAAATACATAATTGAAAATAGTTTTCTTTGGATGAACCAACGACTGCGATGCGGTTCAAGACATTGCAACCTCTTTCGCTCCGGAATTTTGAGAGTCCTCCTCAAAATTCTGCCTATGTTTACTGGGTTGCTGCTTCTGACGGATGTGCGTGATGAAGGATTGAGGATCAACTTTGGAATTTTGAGGGTCCTCCTCAAAATTATGTCCCAGTTTCTAATATTGGGGGGAAATGAATATTTTATTGAATTGTGACCGAACCCATAAGGCTGTCTACGTATCCCCTCTTAAACGGGAATCAGGTCAGACGTAGTTCAAATTACATAATATAGGGAAGCACAAAGATTACACATAGTAACGCTTGACTACATCTGGATTGATTGGCTTTGGCCAGACTTCTCCATCCATTTCTGCGAGTATGAGGGCTCCTCCGGTTAGAACCCGGTGAACCATGTATGGACCCTGCTAGTTGGGAGAAAATTTTCCTTTGGCTTCATCCTGGTGCGGAAAGATTTTCTTTAACACCAGCTACCCTGGTGTAAATTGTCTCGACTTGACTCTCTTGTTGAAGGCTCTGGACCTTCTGTTCTGATACAATTGACCATGGCAAACTGCATTCATTCTCTTCCCATCTATTAGAGCTAGTTGCTCGTAGTGGCTTTTTACCCATTCTGCATCGTCAAGTTCTGCTTCTTGTATGTTCCTCAGGGGGGGAATTTCTACCTCGGTGGCAATAACTGCCTATGTGCCATAAACCAGCATGTAGGGAGTTGCCCCGGTTGACGTGCAGACTGTGGTGCGGTATCCCAATAAGGCGAATGATAACTTCTCATGCCACTACTTATGCTTTTCTATCATCTTCCTTAGTATCTTCTTGATGTTCTTGTTGGCTGCTTCTACGGCTCCATTCATCTGAGGTTTATAGGCTGTAGAATTTTTGTGTTTGATTTTGAATGTTTCACACATGGCTTTTATCAAGTCACTGTTGAGATTGGAACCATTATCAGTGATGATCGACTCTGGGATGCCAAATCGACAAACGATGCGGTCGCGGGCAAAGTCTGCCACAACATTCTTGGCCACTGCCTTATATGATGTTGCTTCAACCCATTTGGTGAAATAATCAATTTCCACTAGAATGAACATGTGCTTGTTTGATGCGGCATGCTCGACAGGTCCGATGACATCCATTCCCCAAGCAGCGAACGCCATGGTGAGCTTGTTGCATTAAGCACACTAGGAGGTTACTTTATCATATCCGCATGTATCTGACAGGGATGGCACTTTGGGACATACTGGATGCGGTCCGTTTCCATATTCATCCAAAAATATCCAGCTCAGAGTATTTTCTTGGCCAGGACAAAACCATTCATATGCGGGCCACATGTTCCTACATGAACCTCTTCTAACAACCTGGATGCTTCCTTTTCTTCGACACACCTTAGTAATCCCAAGTCGGGAGTCCTTCTATACAGAATTCCTCCGCTGTTAAATAAGTGATTGGATAACCTCCGCAGTGTACGCTTCTGAGTAGTGTTTGCAAGTTCTGGATATTCTTATGTTGTCAAATACTCTTTAATGTCATGGAACCAAGGTTTTCCGTCAACTTCTTCCTCGACATGAGCATAGTAAGCTGGTTGATCATGAATTTTCATCGGGATAGGATCAATGAAGATCTTATCTGGATGTTGAATCATAGATGATAAGGTGGCCAATGCGTTGGTAAACTCATTCTGGATTCTGGGAACATGCTGGAATTCTGTCTTTGTAAACCTCTTCCTCAACTCCTATACATGATGCAGATAAAGGAGTATCTTGGAGTTCTTGGTTGCCCATTCATCTCGGACCTGATGTATAAGCAGGTCTAAATCCCTGATCACTAGAAACTCCTGAATGTTCATGTCAATGGCAAACTTGAGCCCTAAGATGCAGGCTTCGTATTCGTCCATGTTGTTGGTGCACGGGAACGTGAGTTTGGCAGATACCGGATAATGCTGGCCAGTTTATGATACTAGTACTGCTCATATGCCCACTCTTTTGAAGTTTACTGCTCCGTCGAAAATCATCCTCCAACTATCATAGGATTCTGCAATATCTCCTCCTATGAAAGATACCTCTTCATCGGGAAAATACGTCTTTAGAGGCTCGTATTCTCTGTCTACGGTATTTTTGGCAAGACGATCTGCCAATGCATGTCCTTTGATTGCTTTCTGAGTCACGTAAACAATATCGAATTCACTCAACAGGATTTGCCATTTAGCTAGTTTGCCAGTGAGCATGACTTCTGAAAGATATATTTCAGCAGATCCATTCTTGATATGAGGTAAGTGGTATAGGCACAGAAATAATGCCTCAACTTCTGAGCTACCCAAGTCAAATCACAACAGGTGTGTTCCAATAAAGAGTACCGGACCTCGTATGGAGTGAACTTCTTGCTGAGGTAATAGATGGCTTGCTCCTTTCTCCATGTTTCATTGTGTTACCCCAGGACACAACCAAATGCTCCGTCCAATACTACAAGGTAGAGCAATAGGAGTCTACATTGGTCAGGCAGAACCAGAACTGGCGGCGTTGATAGGTATTTCTTGATTATGTCGAAGGCTTTCTGACAATCATCGGTCCATTTAGTAGTGGCATATTTCTTCAACATCTTAAACATAGGCTCACAAATGTCACTGGATTGAGATATGAACCGACTGATGTAGTTGGGTCTCCCCAAGAAACTCATGACCTCTTTCTTATTCTTTGGCGGTGGCAATTCTTGAATGGACTTAACCTTTGATGGATCCAGCTCTATTCCCCGGTGACTTACGATGAACCCAAGCAACTTTCCAGCAGGAACCCCGAATGTGCACTGGGCGGGATTCAATTTCAGATTGTACCTTCTCAGTCTCTTGAAGAATTTCCTTAGATCTTCCATGTGGTCAGTGGCTTTCTTGGACTTGATGATAACATCATCTACATACACTTCGATATCTTTGTGTATCATGTCATGGAAAATAGTAGTCATGGCCCTCATGTAGGTGGCCCCAGCATTCTTTAACCCAAATGGCATCATCTTGTATCAATACATCCCTCATGGCGTAATAAAAGCAATTTTCTCAGCGTATTCCTCATCCATCCATATCTGATGATACCCAGAAAAACAATCGACAAACGCCTGCAGCTCGTACTTGGCACAATTGTCAATCAAAATGTGTATGTTTGGTAAGGGGAAGTCGTCTTTCGGACTGGCCCAGTTGAGGTCTTGGTAGTCGACGCAGACCCTGACCTTCCCATCCTTCTTCAGCACTGGCACAATGTTGGCTAACCATGTTGGATACTCTACTACCCTGAGGACCTTGTCTTTTACTTGCTTGGTGACTTCTTCCTTGATTTTCAAACTCATGTCAAGCTTGAACTTCCTGAGCTTCTGGTTTACCGGCGGACATGTTGGATCCATTGGCAGTTTGTGAGCTACAATAGATGTGCTGAGACCAGTCGTATCATCATACGACTAGGCGAATATGTCTTCATATTCCCTTAGAAATTCTGTGCACTCTTCCTTTTCCGATGGTGACAGATGAACACTGATGCGAGTTTCTTTGACATTCTCTGTGTACCCCAAGTTGATAACCTCAGTTTCGTCCAAGTTAGACTTAGGACAATTTCCAAAGTTCTCAACTTCTTTAATAACCTCTTCTGGTATATCATCCTCTTCTGAGTTTATATCTGTTTGTTGCGTTGTCTCGTTGCAAGTCACAATCGTCGGTTCATCAAGATAATTAATAGTAGTGCTGTGTAAAATAAACTAAATGATAGAGAAAATAATAAGAGCGAGACTCATAAGAAACTGAAATGCTTTTGATAAATTTCATAATTGTTTTGAACATTGGAGTTCTTATTTCGAAAATTAAAAATGCGGAAACGAAATCAACTAGTGAAAAAGTAAAAGGTAATGCATGGTGCTTTGCTCAGCCTTGCTACCCCGAAGCTCTCCGGGCCCTGGTGGTTCTAATAGACCAATTGTTGAGGCGTGCTCCTCGGTTCACGACTTGTATGGAAGGGCCTTCCTCCCCTTCCTCCTTGAAAATGACACAACAGTCCATATTATCATCCTCCGGGAACAAGTTCCTCATTGCTGTTATTGCTTCCTCTTCATCTGACCCATAAATGACTTCGGCTGGTTGGAAAGTCTGCTCTAGACGGGGTATTGGATGCTCCAATGGATAGCAAGGACCGTGCCAGAGTGGCGACCATTCTTTGAATTCCTTCCAGGTGTACTCGTATCCCAAACCAAAAGTGGTACCATGCTTCTTCAGCTTGATAGGCTCGGTGATTCCCTGGAGGTTCCTGCCGAGTCCCTTGCCAGGTTCATATCTATTCCAATTCAGTATGCTTTCAATCCTGTTATCCCACCATTTATCTTTGTCCACGGCGTTTACTTGCTCAATATGATTGTAGGTTTCCCCACCTATCTTTCTCCTTCCTCTGATCACTGGAATGGTTTGGCGACTATATATGGGATCACTACCGTTGCCATGAATAATTACCTCTTGGTGATTCCACTCAAATTTCACTGCTTGGTGTAGGGTTGATGCTACGGCTCCGGTGACGTGAATCCGGGGCTGTCCCAATAACAGATTGTAGGATGCTGGGATGTCTATCACTTGAAAGTCGACATCGAACCAAGTTGGCCCCATCTGCAGGCATAAACGGATTTCCCCAATGGTGGACCTTTGGGAGAAGTCGAAAGCTTTGGCATTGATGGCTCCATCTTTGATCTCATGCAGGCTCTTTCCAAATGTTCGGAGAGTCACCAAGGGACAAATATTGAGACTGGACCCTCCGTCAATCAAAATCCTGGTAATGAAATAATCCTCGCATTGCACAGTGATGTGCAACGCCTTGTTGTGGCTCAACCCTTCTGGTGGCAGCTCACCTTCGTGGAAAGTGATTTTGTGACTTTCCAATATTTGCCCCACCATGTTTGCCATTTCTCCTCCTGTTATATTGATGGGTACATATGCCTCACTCAGTATCTTTATCAAGGCGTTCTTATGTGCATCGAAGCTTTGCAGCAGAGCTAAGATAGAGATCTGTGCCGGTGTTTTATTTAGTTGATCAATTACCGAGTACTCTTTTGCCTGTACCTTCCTTCAGAGATCATCAAGCCTAGTTTCGATAGGTCATCCAGAGGCCTGCTTACTTGATTCAGCCAAATGTTCCGGAGTATAAACCCTGCCAGTTCGGGTCATACCCTGTGCTGCAATTGCTTCTCCATATTTGGTTTTCCCTTTCCTTCTTTCCTCGGTTGTGTAGTCCCAGGGGACGGTCTTTGTATGGAATGGTGTTATGGCTGACATTGCCAAAGGGATGGTTACCCTCGCTTTGGGAGGTAACACAACAACTTCAAATGGTGCAGGTGCTTTTAGGGACCCAAACTCAACCTCAATTGGCCTTGGCACCTTTGCAAAAAGTGGTGCTTCAGGATCGAGTGGTATGGACATGTTCACATTAGCGTCATTAGAAGGCTGGATCTGGACTACAATCGGATTAAGTTTAACTGTCGGTTTCTTTGGCTCGTCACCTTCAGTGATCAATCTGATTGATCCCTTGGGGTCCCAGTCGTCTTCAATCTCTATCATATGAACGCCTCCCCCTTTGTGGTCAGGCAGAGGGTTGTTGCGGACGTTCAGAGCAGGCTCCTTTGCCACAATGATCTTGTTGTCAATCAGGGCCTGAATCTTCTCCTTTAGGGAGCGACACTCATCAATGGTATAACCTTTTATGACGGAATGGTATGTACAGGTTTTGTTCGGGTTGACCCATTGGGAAGGATTTTATGGAATTATGGCAGGGATATGGGTGACGTAACCAGCGGCTTTAAGCCTTTCATACAGCTGGTCGATTGGTTCGGCAATGGCGGTGTATTGTTTGGGAGTTCTGCGCTCGAAGTTTGGCCTGGGTCTAGGGAAATTTTGGCGAGGTGATTGATAGTGATCTTGTTAGGTTTTTTAGGCTTGGTAGACGTGTGCTGGTTGGGAGTATTTGGGTGATATAGGCTGGTATGCAGGAGGTGGAGATGATTGGTAAGTAGGTGGTGGAGCTTGGTAAGAAGGTGAGGGTGCTTGGTAATTTGGGATAGGTTGATATGTGAGTGGAGGTAATGGGTAGGTTTGGTATTTGACTGGGGATTTTGTCCTCTGTACAACCATTACGGCACTCATATCCCTTTTCTTGGATGGGCCACTAGACTGTAGAGCCTTGTTGGTAGCCTGCAATGCTTCAAAGTTGGTGACCATACCACTTTTGATACCTTCCTCGATCCTCTCCCCTAGTTTGATGATGTCAGAAAATTTCTAGCCTTCGATCAACATCAACCTCTCATAGTACTGTGGGTCCTCAGCTCAGACGAAAATCATGTTCATCTGTTCTTCTTCTAAGGCTAGCCTGACCTTAGCAGCTTCTGATCTCCAACGAGTAGCATACTCGCGGAATATCTCTGTGGGTTTCTTCTTTAAATTCTAAATGTAGAATACATCTGGCACATTCTCTATATTGAATCTGAACCTGTCCATGAAATCGAACGCCATACCTACCCAATTCGTCCACTTCTTGGCGTCTTGGCCAATGTACCAAGATAGAGCATCCCCTTTCAGACTTCTCATAAAGAGTTTCATGCGAATCTTTCTCTCGAATCCGACCAACGTATCGTAATATGTCCTCAAATGGACTTTGGGATCCCTGTGCCATCAAACATTTCAAACTTGGGAGGTTTGTACCCCTCCGGAAGTTCAACATCTGGATGGATGCAAAGGTCTTCATAATTCAGCCCCTCGATACCTTTGTTTCCTTCAACACCCTGAACTCGGCTAGTAAGTTTCTTGAGCTCTGCGGCCAGGTTCAAGATAAGAGAGTTTTTGTCATCAGACTCAGGCGGTTGAGTGGGATGCGGCATAGTTTCCACATAAATAGGATTGTTGTGATGAGGGTAAGAATGGTAATTTGTAGAGTTTAGTGGTTCGGGGATGAGTAATGGGGCGTTACTTGAAGTGTGGCATGTGTTGCAGTGGTGATGGAGAGCGGGTTAATTTTGTGGTTTCGGGATGTTTTGTGGAGGTGCGGGGTTTTGAGTGTTGGGAAAGTTGACATCTGGGGTAGTGAGGGAAAATGACAAGACCAAATTCCGGACTTGGTCTAGTTCTTCCTGAAATTTCAGTAGCTTTTGTTCAAGCTGAGAGGCACTTCCTTGGAAACCTGAGTACCTTGGGAAGTCTCTACCCTTTCAACCGAATTCTCCTTCCTGATGTTACCCAAGCCTTCCATTTTTCCTTTGTTCTTGTTTCTGATAGGACTTGGAGAAGGAGGTGGTGGAAGGCCCTTGGATCTCGTAGAGTATGATGATGCCAGAGTGTAATGGACTAACCTTTTGGGGAAGGGAATAAAAAAAAAAGGTAACAAGTTAGTGAAGGTTATGAGGAGAAAACATTGCGATATTTAAACATGTACTGCAAGAGTATGAATCGTGTCCTAATTTGGGAGCCTCGTTGTGCCTGAGGTAGGCCTAGCGACAAGTTGATTTGGAGAAATTATAATGCTAAATGCCTCATTTTATTGATAAAAAATAAGACGAATCCCAAAACGACACTCAAATAACAGAAATAAAATGTCACTAGTGGTCGTGGGTCTTATTACATTCATAACACGAAAAGTAAATTCCTATCTACTTGGCCCCAGAAGGACCTTCCCCAGACTTGGCATCTCTAGCTCCGTCGAACAGCTTCACCAGCTCACCAGTCCTAGCAGCAAGTAAGCTCTAGCCAAGTGTCCCCCTTCGCTTCCCTCAGCATTATGGCAGTTTTTGATCCTTTGGATAAACTTCCTTTCCAATTCTACCAAACCTCGCTCCAAATACCCTAATAGCGTGTTGGCACTGACCGCCATATCTTTCCATTCCTCTATCAACTTTTGATGGGCTTCTTGAATTTCCCGGTGCTCATTCTCACACTCCCGAATCCTTTTACGCAATTGGTTGTACTTAACCCGCTCCTCAGCCTTTTCATCGATGACCCTGTGACCTCGAGCAAACCCTGGTTGTCCCAAGCCATCATGATCATCCTCCAACAACCCTGAGTAGTATGGCGAACAACCTGCGTGATATCTGTCTGGCTCAATAGAAGCCACATGTGCTGAGCTTGGCACTTATGAGGGC
Source organism: Nicotiana glauca (assembly GCA_026770625.1). Classification (NCBI taxonomy): domain Eukaryota; kingdom Viridiplantae; phylum Streptophyta; class Magnoliopsida; order Solanales; family Solanaceae; genus Nicotiana; species Nicotiana glauca. The sequence goes on along the minus strand of MU750845.1, from coordinate 10,078 downwards.
TATCGTCATCCTAAAAGTCGGCCCTGAAATGACCCATTTTGTTGACCCTTGGTATAACCTGCTTCCTTCCTGCCTGTCTCATGACTCGGAGAGCGACATAAGGATAAGTTCCTCTCAGACCGATGAGAATAAGAAACGGTGCATCCTGAGATCGGACGATGAACTCTTCAATAGGGAACCATTAGAACATCCACTGCACTTGGTCTTCATTCAAATTTTCAAACAGCTCTACCCATCCTTTAGCATCTTCCGGTTGAGCAAACATGTTAGGCATATAGTTCATTCATCTTGGCTGATGGAAGACGATATGATCATCCCAGTCCTTGCATAGGATCTCTTGCCGGTATTCACACTTTTGGAGGTGCTCCATGAGCCAAAGTTGGAGTAGTAAATTACAGGACTCAAAGTGATTGGCCCCTTGCTGACATTTTCTAGGGCTCGGTATATCTCCGCGACAATCATTGGTACTATGCTGAAAGGCTGCCCGCCAATCCCTTCCATTAGAGTCTTGGTAGCCATGGCCAGTCTGGTATGGATCCTAGCCTTCTTCATGGGAAACACTATCATCCCCAAAAAGCAGAATATGAAGATGTAGACTCTTCTGTGGATATGCCCCAATGAGGTGAGGGCAAATTCATTTGGGTAGGTGCGGTAGGACTTGCTATGGCCATACCTCTCGTATAGATATTCGAAAGAAATGTAAGAGTCCTTCAAATAAGTCAATTTTGGGTTCTTCTTCAGTCCCATCATCTTGAGGAAACCCCTACCCTTGTGATTTTCCGGCAGAAGCAAACCCGGAGTCCCCCAAGGAATACCAGCTAACCCTTATATTTCTTCGAGCAAATGGGTCATTTCAAGGTCCCCGAAGTGAAACACTGATCTATCACTGTCCTAGAATAAGGTTGCAGCTTCTATGATTTTGTTGTCGGGCTGGATTTCCAAAAGAGAAGGAAAATTCCCCAAATACTTGCGGACGAGAGTCTGGTCACTGAGTGAAGGTCTTCCCACCAGCTTAGAAACCTTTGGTGAATGTTGGTTACCATGCCGAATCTGGAGACTTCGTGCCTCATTTTCTGCAAAATAAAATGTTAGACCCTTACCCCGCCGGACTCGACTATTTAAACCAATAATTAGCATAAAAGCATTTAGTTCTCCAAATAAATGCATAGAATATGGTGGCATCCGTTTGGGTTCCAAGGAAAACCCAGTGGACTTTGGACAAGGCTATCTTAATGAGTCATTATACGGACAACATAACTAACTTGGCTAGGTTTGACAGCGATGCATGCACAGTTTAAACAAAATAAGGTTTCTATGGGGTATTAGACAGGTACCCTTGAGCGGACAACTCAAGAGGGAAAGGCACGGAACCGTCAACTGCACCGCTGATCGATTGGTTTTACCGCAAATATGCCTTTACCGAATTTAGGGGTGATATATTGGAAGGGTGCAACCACTCATTATAAGCATTGCTATGGTATTTTTTTTTTGGCACGAGTGGAATATGATGTTGAATATGCAGTTACAATAATCAAACAAGTTGTCACGTATTTGTACGTTCATAATAATAATTGCTCATGATTACAACAGTATTGAAGGAAAGCGGTAAAAGCAAGAAAAGAAAACAAAAGCCATGTTAGTTTTGAAGTAGAAGAGAAATAAAGACATTAAATAAAAGCAATAAAGAAGCAATAAAGTCACAAACAACATGTAATGGTAAAAGCCTAAAAGAAAGATCCCCAGCAGAGTCGCCGTGCTATCGATGCCCCCCGTTTCTTCCTTAAAAGGCGAAATCGGGTTTATGACATTTGGGAGGACAACTCGTTCCTTTTTTTGGGTATTGGGTTTTGGAGTTTGAAGAGTCGCCACCTAATGATTAAGTGAATTAGGACACTAAGAAGGGTTTGAGTTTGAAGAACTAGAGTTTGGGTAAGGGATAGAAATTATCTCGAGGGGAAGGTGTTAGGCACCCCTCAAGATCAACTAGTGTGGTTCCCAACCATGTTATATTGTGGCTTCACATAATCAAGTAGACAATCAAAGATTCAAATATACAACATTGCAAATAAGCAAAAATGAGCTTTGAAGGTAAGTAGGGAAGGCAAAGGTTCATGAAGAATTTGAATAGTTTTACAAAAAGAGAAAACAACAAAGGGAGAGTGGTCCTAGGTTTATAATTAATATGGATCACCCCACACAACAACCGGTAACCGTTTATACACGTGGTGCTATCGCGTGGTCATCATATCCATATCTACCCTTTTCCACCCCGTTTAGGTATTAAAGCGCGGAATAGTATCGTTGCTTATTGCATGCTATTACCCGTCCCAATCCTATCAGTCCCGGAGGCATTTGGGACTACTAATCCTAAGGGAAGGGAGTTGGGATTTTCAGAGTTTAGAGGATAAAAGTCTAAAGAAACAGATTGTTTAGCAATTAAGGGGAAACAAATAGCAATTAAAGGCTAAACATGCCTCCTCATTTAAGAAACAGATTGTTTAGCACGACTTACAAATACTGGTTAGGTCTTTAATTAAACTTAACGTAGGAAGGGTGGCTGATTTAGCACATATTTTCATATAGGACGTCCGAATTAGACCTGCCTGTTGGTTGTAATTATTAAACATTGGCAAAGTTAATTAATCACCTATATGTTTGCCTAGATGAGGCCTGCAATCGAGGTATCTAACATTTGTAGAAGGCATGTTGATTTTAAGAAAAGATTACTGATTTAAGAGACAACAAAATCTGCAGATGTTGAACGACATTTACTACTGATTTTAGACTTGTAAACGAGCTATATGATTCAGATTCATTTGTTTATCCCTATAGGCATGCTTTCTAAGTGTGATTAATTTGGGACGTTTGTAAAAGTGCAGGAATCCTGTAGGCGGGATATCTATAGTACATTTGTTATTATTAACCTATAGATTGTTTGCCTGAGGTGTGTATACAAAAGTGCAGAAAACTTATAGACATGATTTCTAATGCAAATAAATAACTTATAGGCAGGATTTCTATATATAGTAATGAATAACTTACAAGCAGGATTTCTATATGCGGTAATGAATAGACTTAGAGGCAGGATTTCTATATGTGATAATGAATAGAGTTATAGGTATGATATCTATATGCAGACGTGAATAAAACTTATAGGCATGATATCTATATGCAGACATGAATAAAACTTGTAGGCATGATATCTATATGCGGTCATGAATAAAAATTATAGGCATGATATCTATATGCAGACATGAACAAATTATGATTGCAGAAGTAAACCTAAAGCATGATATCTACCTCATATATATAACATGAGAGTCCCTTCCCATTTTTTACTATACACCCCGTAGTTATTACAAATTATTACAACTTGAATGAATCCAGAAAAATAAATAAATAAAATACATCCAAAATTAAAATTCCAACCAAGGAGAGCCTAATTCAGACTCGTAGTCTGACATATGAAATAAACTAACTTCCAAGGACCAGATTTTCCAAAGCCTTTCTCTTATTTGAGATGTGTCAAAGTTCTAAGGAGCTTCAAGAGCTCCAGGCAGTGCTTACACCCCAAATGTTATTACAGGATTACGATGCAGTGTGGAAGGGCCAGCCCTCAAATGTCCAAGTTCAGAGGGAACTCAAGGTCTCAAGACAAGGCTCATAGGAGGGGGCAGAACTTAGAGACTAGGAGTAAGTGCAAGTGCAATAGAGGGGGATTAAGGAAAGCAATGGCTGGCTGGTGGTCATGCCCAACAATTGGGATGCTGGTATACCCCTGACCAGCCTGTCAGCTTTAGAATTGGAGAGTTAAGACCTATTGAAGGTCAGGTTCAGCCCTGGACATCAATTTGGATGCTGCCAGGCTATACCTTAACTTAGCACACATAGGGGAATGGGGTATGGGGATTTTATACTAGCAGCAAGATACAAAGAAAAGAGCAGGAAAAGGGGCATACCCAGCAATGAGACTTACTGGCACACCTTCCAGCCTACTTAGGGGTTACGGGGTCAAAAACTTAGGTCATGGACAGCAATTCTTGTTGCCATGCCCCAAGTTCCCACTCACAAACACATAGGGGTAATGGGGTAGGGAGCAATTATTCATAAGGAAGAGAAGTAAATGCAGTAACATGTAGGCACTTCAAATCAGCTATTTAAACTTTACAGAGAATAAAAAGTGGACATGGATACAAGGACAGTAAATAAACACATTGGGGTGATACTGAAATTAATTTTTAGGACATACCGATTTCAAAGAGACAAGTAAAGAGAAGCAGTAGTCTTGTGAAAGCTAAAGTGCAGACAAGAAGCAATAATACTCTAAGTATAAGTTCAGAAGAGAATTGTGATTGTGTAGTTTTAAGAGTGTGTGTGATTGTTAAAAATCCCCGTTTGTCTTGTGTTAAGGAGTCATGTATTTATAGTGTAGAAAGCAGGTAGAAACAAGGCAAGAAATGATTTTAAAGGCTGATTGCTAATCAATTACATGAAAATCTCCGTTAATTAAGGGGTTCATATTCAAATGGGCATAACTAATTGAGGAAATAAATTAATCAAACTCCTTTCAAAGCAGTACAAGAGGGGTAAATACATAATAGTTTTTTAAGGGTAGGGTTTTGACAGTACATGGTGTGAGCACGTAATTTTTGCCCTAAACAAATTATTCCTAAAATCCAAACAAAATAAATTTTCATTATTTTTATAATTCTTTTGATATTTGTTGCATTTTTGTGTTAATAAGTTGTATAATAATTCATACTAAAATTACAAAAATATACATATGCATTAGGATTTTTAATTTTTATAATTTTTAAAAAAAATTAAAGAAAAATCAAAAAATAGCATTTTTAGTGTTTTTTAATCGAAAATTACTATCAAATAGATATTGAATAAATTTTTAGAATTTAATTAGTTTTAGTTTAGTTTAATAATTTAATAAAATCAGAAAATATATAAAATTGGAAAAGAAAACTAAAATACAAAAATACAAAATGATAATGCAAAATAAAAAAATAATATGAGTTAAAATGCAAGAAAATAGATAAAGCAAAAGACTGTTTTTTAAAAAAAAAAATTGGGCTAAACACCCCAGCCCAAACAATAATACCCAGTCCAAGCCCAAAAATTCCAAACCGGTCAACCCCAATCATAATCCAAACGATCCCGTTTAAGAAAGATCCAATCTTAGCCGTTGAAATTGATTAATCTAACGGCTGGGTTTAATCCTATTAATAAGTAAACGACGACGTTTAATATTCTCAATTACAGCCATTGATCATTTTAATCTAACGGACAGGATCTCGCATTCATTAAAACCAACGACGTCGTTTAGGGCTCAAAGAATCTGAGCCATTGAAACCATTTAATCCAACGGTTGGTGACAAATATTACACCTTTAATATACCAAAAATCAAAAACCTAAAATTATTTTCTATCTTCTTCCTCCTTTCGTCTGACCTAGCCGCCACCAAATACCCTCACAGACCCCGCCGGAACCCTACCGGCGGGAGACGGTACCTTCACCAATCACTCCACAAATAACACCCAGAACCACCTCAAACCTCTGAATCCTCACCTCTACCCCGTTTCCCTCGAATCCCCTTAGTTTTGCTCGAATATCTAAAAAGGTGTCGCCGGAACCCTAACTCCGGTGAACACCACTTCGTCCAAACCAAACCAAAATCACATCACCACCTCTCCTGACCGTCCTCTACCTGTTTTCGAAAACCTTGAGCCCTAAAAGCCACTGGAACGGCTCAAATCTGTTTGAAACTTCACCGGTGAACAAAAAATTCAAGAAAATTTCAAGTCTGTTCTTCCTGAAGTCTAAAGGACTATCAACTAAAAAAAAGAGAAGAAAGAAGAAACGGCTGTCCGAATAAACGAGAAAAAAAACTAAGTTTTTTGTTTCTTTTTTCTTTCTGTTCTTTGCATGTGTTTATTTGTGTTTTCCTTTAAACTGATTTTGTTCTGATTTACTAGTATTTTTAGGATTGTTTGTTTTATTAGTTATCTCTTAATTTTGTTTGTTAAAAAATAGTATTAAATCTGATACTCTTAGATTTAATTTCTGATATTAAAATTAGGTTTTTTTTAATTAAGATTCTGATTAATGTTGATAACTTGATTAGTAAATTAGGGTTTTATAATGGAATAGTGTGATTTTTTATTGTTTGATTGGTTTCTGAATTTTGTTAATGATAATTGTTAGTATAAGTCTGTTTACTTAGGTTTGTTTTGGGTTATAGCTGTTAATTGATAATCAATAATTAGTTGATTTGGATAAATTCTGATTAGCTTTAATAATCGAAGTCGTCTTAGTTTAATGGTTTAATAATCCAGGGTTAAAAGGGTAAAAGGGCAGAATGGTAGTTGGTAAATTCAATTAAGGTTCAGGGGTCTTTTGGGTACATAAAAAAGGGTTAAGGGTGATAAACCTAAGGAAGTGGGGGTAGTTTGGGTAGAGAAAAATGGCAATAGGGTAACTTTCTAAGAGAGGTAGGGGTATATAGGGTAATACACTAAGATAGAAGGTTCCAGATGGGTAACTAGTGTGATTTTTCACAAATAAAGGTAGTTAATC